>JAOEHY010016189.1:0-18642 GCA_025447955.1 Psilopsiagon aurifrons | reverse complement strand
CCCTTCAGGATCCTTCTCTTGTCCATGCTGCCCCAGCCCCGCTCTCTCAGCCTGGCTCCAGAGCAGAGCTGCTCCATCCCTCGCAGCATCTCCATGGCCTCCTCTGGACTCACTCCAGTAGCTCCACATCCCTCCTGTGCTGCTGCCCCAGAGCTGAATCAGGACTGCAGGGAGGGTCTCCCCAGAGAGCTGCAGAATGGGAGAATCACAATTTTAGTTATTTCCATTTCATCTTGAGACATACTTTTTTTCACATCATCTTTTCTGTAGGAAAAACTAATTTAAATTCAGGTTTTTTTTCCCAATGAAATAGATGTCAGATTGATTTTCCCCAAAGCCTAATTTCAAAAATATACTGAAATAGTGTCTTTTCATCCAAATTTGGCAAAATGTAAATTTTGACACCCTGAAGTTTTTAACAAAATGAAAAAAGATCTTCTCTCTGACTTGCTTTACACACCAAGCAGCTCCATAAAAATGAGAAGCTAAAAAATGTGCCATTAGAAGTTCTTGTCCCAAGGCCATGGTTTTGTATCTCGTTCCTCCCTGTCTGTCATTATGGTCTCAAAAACTGCTCTGAAGCCATTCTTTTTGCATCACTTTTCTCTGCAGTCCCAGCTGTAGTTAGGGGAATTCATATACAGACAATCTCTGGTGTCATCACCTACACACTTTATTTTGGAGTATTCAGAGCTATTCACAAAAAGGGCCAAATGACCCCAAATGGAGTGGAGATGTTCAGTCATAAGTGTTTTGGAATGCTCCTTCCAATGTCAACCTAGTGAGTTTCTCTAATGACAAATTTCTCTGTCAGCCACAGAAAAGTGACACTTCCTGCTCATGATAGGTGAATTAATAGGATGCTGATAAGGGGATGCTCATCATTTGCTCCAACTGTGGACATTACTTGGGAACAGCCTAAGCTGCCATTTCTGCAAAGGAACCCCAGGCAAACACCAAGACACACGAACATGGTGGTGTGGTGCCTTGTGCTTGCAGAAAATTGGTGAAGAAATTATCATAAAGGCACAAAAATCTGCTGCATATTGTGAAGCTGGATGAAGGGCTCCACAGCTCAGGAGAGCCAGAACTGGGATGTCTGGCCATGTGCAGCCTGCAGAGATGATGTGCAGGATTTGTTCTCGCTGCTTTTCTTTCTGTATCTTAACACTGCACTGCAACATGCACCAATGCTTTGCCACTTCCCTTGGGGAAGATTTCTCCATTTTCCCTGTCCATCATCACCATTAGGTTCATGGCTACCAAGTTCTCATGCAATGAAACATCATCAGAGGAAACAGAATGGAAAAGTTGGTCCAGATTCTTGATCCACCTCCAAGGTATGGAAAAACCTTATGTTTATCTTCTCATCCCCATATTCCTTGGTTTACTACACTATACAAAGATGAAAAGAAAAGCCACCGCCTTTAAAATGCTGACAACTAGAACTGTGACATGAAATTGATAATGCAAAAAAATGTTTAAATATCCTCCCCGCAGAGCTGTGCTGAGTAAGTCAGGTAATCACTAAGGGGTGCACAACCATTTTATGGGTCATCAAGTGATAAAGCTAATATGCTGCTTAAACTCCCCGGGAGAGAGGTCTCATTTGGTTGTATCAGGCCATTACACAGGGCTGTAAAAAATGCAATTGTTTGATTTGCCTAAATACAGGTGAGATGCAATAAAACCCCTTATTTGCCATTCCTTGCTGTGTTATGGCAATCTCAAAGCAGGGACTGACCTTTTTATTTGTCAATGAAGCATTATTCTTTCCTATAGTACTCTAGAAATAAAACTTAAGTATGTGTATGCATACACAATCTATTAACAGTATGGTTTGGGTAGGGGGGATAAAAAGCAAGAGACCTTTTCAAGATGAGGCCACGTAGACCTGGAAATGTGATTTCCTCTAGTTCACACCAGTTCAGGCTTGAAAGAAGGGAGGGAAGAGGATAGGGGAGGGCAGCATGTTCTTGGTTAAAAAGGGAATGGATTTGAGCATCCTGAATGCCAGAGCAAAAAAAGGTCAAAGAGTGAGAAATAAAAGCATTCACCGGTGCGGTGGGGGAGAAAGAGAAAAAGAGAAGGACCCCGAGAGCATTACATCTTGATCAAGGAATGACTGATAATATTCCAGTGAACCATCTTTCAGGCCCCTCGTTTGATGACAAAGCACAGCCAACATCCCACATCCATTATCCGCTTCCCTCCCCGAGGCGAGTGCATCAATAACGCTCCCTCTGCCTCTCGGTGCCGCGTCCCCCTGTCTGCACAGCGGCCGCTGCCGAGGGCTGGTGGGCATTTCCATACAGCCCGCTCGCATCATTACAGCCCACCAATCTTTCACCACTCGCACAGCGGATCCTGCTGCTACACAGGAGCCGTGGTTTTAACCAGTTCCTCTCCTGTGGGGATGCTCCTTCCACCTCAGGAGGGCTGCAGGAAGAGCACAGGAGCTGCTCTTTTATCATGGAAGTTTCATCTCTCCTCCTTCTACACCTGATTACAAGTGGTGGATAAACATTCCAGCATTTTGGCGCAATCACTTATTTTTAGTTATGTTTTGTGTTTCCTTTTCCCCCTCCCCCCCCTTTAATTAAGAAAGACCCTCATCTCATCCAGTTCATCCAAGAGGGTGGACAGATTGAATGTGAATCCCTATATCGCAGAATCACAGGATGGTTTGGGTTGGAAGGGACCTTAAAACTCATCCAGTTCCAACACCCTGCCACAGGCAGGGACACTTCCACTAGAGCAGGTGCTCCAAGCTCCTTCCAGAGTGGCCTTGAGCACTGCCAGGGATGGGGCAGCCACAGCTTCTCTGGGCACCCTGTGCCAGCGCCTCAGCACCCTCACAGGGAAGAGCTTCTGTCTAAGAGCTCATCTCTATCTCCCCTCTGTCAGACATCTTGATAGTTTATTCAATCATCTTCTGCTCTCCAAGAGCAGAGTTGGTTCCTGTCACACATGGTTCTGCCAGCCCACTGGCCACACTGGCCACACTGCGATGGGGATGGCCCTGTCTGGGCTTTGATTTCCTTCCAAAACCCAGCAATGGGCTCCAAGACTCACAGTAGTCACGGGAACTCATCCTCTGAACTTCAGTCTGGGTGAAGACGTAATGGTTTGTCTTGGGAGATAAGTTAGACACAGCAGTGGGAGCCTGCTGTGGATCTTTCCAGACAGCATTTCAGAGGGATCCTCAAGCCTGCAAACACTAACAGTGGGAATTATTTTAAATAAGTATCCATGGACCTGCTCCAAAGCTGCCAATAGAGCTGCACCTGAGGTGGTGTTGGTGTAATAGGCACAAGAAGGATTCTAAGCGGAACAGATCTAGAAGATGTGCGGGTCAAAACTCTGCCCAGCGTGAGGTTAAGGAAAGACCTGAAGCAGACTTGGCTACCTGGCTGTTTCTCAGCAGCCATGAGTGCGTGCTGGCTGCTGCTTCTGCATCTGTATTTTGCTTTTATTCAGGCCAAAAATGTGCAGCTTCAGGTCTGATGAATACCAACACAGAGGCAGGAGTCACTTGACTGGAGCTGTAATGGAGGCAGCTCTTCCACCTCTTACATGCCCAGTTCAAAACCAATTTGTCCCTACAAACTGGAGCTTGCAGCAGCTCCCTTTCTCCCACTGTCATCCACTGCCAGTTCATCCCGGGTGATCCAACAAGGCAGCTGGTGGGGCAAAGCAGAGCACACCTAAGAAAAGCAGCAGAGAGCTTTTCTTCAAATTACTGGTTCAAATCCCAGCAGGATCAGTGGTGGATTTGAAACTAGATCAGGTATGTTCTAGGCAGCTCCATGAGCTGCAGGAAAAGATTGCTCAGTTCAAGTCCTTTAAAAATAAAACCTCAGCAAATCAGGAGAATTTCTGTCTCTTAAACAGAACCCCTCATTTGCTCCCAAAATAAATGGGTGAAATTCCAGGCAAATCAACATCTGTAATGAACCTGTGGCAGCAAAACAAAATAAAAAGTGATATTTGGAGATGAGGCACCCACTGTAGAGAGGGAAAAAAAAAAAAAAAAATAGTTCCTAAAAGCATCCCAGACCCACGAGGAAAATTTCCTGTTGTAGGAATGAAGGAAAGCTCAGCCCATTCCTCCTTCTTTCCGAATCACAGGCTGGAGCTGCCTACATGCTGCAAATAGATCTGGGATTCAGCCATTATGCCATCAGGTCTACAGACACCAAATCTTACCCCTCTGGAGGAATAGATACGATACGTGGGACTAAAACCTGTGCTTAACAGGGAGGGGTGAGAGCCAGGCAATCTCCAACCTGTCGCCTGCTCCAGGACTGGCTGGCAGGGAAAGGTCAGCTACATCAAAGCAGCCAGCATAGTAAGCCAGTTAATAGCAAACCTGTTTCTAATTGCTTGTTGCATTATAGCTACACCTTCAACCACCTGAGACCACCAGGAGCCCATTCAAAGCTTTGCTTCCTAGCTTACACATAAGCCTTTCATGTTTTATTATAACACTGCTGAATTTTGCTTTCATTTATGTGCAGGAGAAAATGGCTGCTTTGCTTTTGCTAGCCTCCACACACAAGGGGACTTTTTTAAACCTTATTTCCACATACATGACTTCCAGATACCCCCAGCAGATCCCCTTCGGATTCCTGCAGTCTGATGCTCAGTGCACAAATGGCTGCATGAGACACACACCAGCATCCTCGGGAGCAGGCTTTCCACCATTTCTTGCTCCACATTCACATGGGCAATGAAACCACACCAGTGCTCTTCATATGCTGGTGGTGCTGGTGAAGCATGGTCTATTATTTAAGTCCCCTAAATTTATGACTGCAGCAGCTGCTAATGCACGGAGGAGATCTTTCAAGAATTTCCACAGGGGATCCCCGCACCAACATCTCTTTCCACAGCCTCTCGCTCATGCCCAAATCCATGCAACCTCATATGACAGCATGTGTTCACACCCTCCATCCCATCCCAACTTCATCCAGTTCCCCTGTGATTAAACTCAATGATGGGACAGAAAAGGGTTGGGATGCAAAGCATGGGAAGCAGCTAGAGTGTTCCTCTCCCAAATCAGCCCCACAATATTTCATCCCTTGCCCATAGGTGTCTAAGTCCAGCGGGAAACACCATGAGCTATCTGTGCTCTCCTTTCACTTCCACAGGATA
Source organism: Psilopsiagon aurifrons (assembly GCA_025447955.1). Classification (NCBI taxonomy): domain Eukaryota; kingdom Metazoa; phylum Chordata; class Aves; order Psittaciformes; family Psittacidae; genus Psilopsiagon; species Psilopsiagon aurifrons. Next base: position 13,488 of record JAOEHY010016189.1, on the reverse strand, counting down.
CCAACATCTGGACTACCCAAAAGCTTCAGACTTCCTTGGTGCGATGGCTGTTCCTGGCCAGGCATGGAAGGAAATTGCACCCCATCTGCAGACCGGGTCCCTGGCAGTGAGCACCAATCCTTGCCTGAATCACCTTTCCCTTGACAGCCTACACCTCTGACAGTTAATTCCTCATCACTTACTATTAATATTTCATAGCTGCAGTCAGCACCGGGACGCCACTGCGACGGCTGCTTCAGAAACACAGGCAGACCATCCAGATCACCGTATCACTAAATGGGTTATGGTTAATCAGGCATTGCAGGGCATTTCTTTGGCATGGTTCAAGGTTACAGCAAGGGGCACCTGCTGGCAGCAGCCCCTTTCACTTATGTTTTCAGGCAGACATGATGGGAATGCACTGAATTACAGCCAAGCCCATCCGTGCTCAGTGTTTAATCCTGGCTCAGCTGAGCCCCAGCCACCTCTTCTCTGCTTGATTTTTTTCTTTCTTCTTATTTTTTTTTCTTTTCCCTGTTATTTAAATGATTTTGAGCAAGAAAGTAGGCCATGAAAAAGGGGGTAGCATTGTTTTAATAATTAGCAATTATGATCGCTGCAATATTAATTGCATATTTCCATAGCAAACACACCCCTGGAGGGGAAAAGTGAGCGGTGGTTAGAGACCGCCGAAGCCTAAAACTGGAATTCCTGGGAACAGGGAGGGGAAAAAAAAGGAGAGAGAGAATGAACTTCTTACATTCAAGTAAATTACTATAGGGATTCCTTAGAAACCTTTAATTAGCCCTGCTCTGCTGTCGCATTGATTGGTCTGAAACTCATCAATTATTCAATGGCAGCAGCTCTTTCTCCCTCTCTCTTTTTTTTTTTTTTTTTTTCTTCCTTCTTTTCATCCTTTAGGTGTAAGAGCCTGTTCTTAACCTGCTGGGGCATTTCTGTTTCCATGCTACCAAGTCTTGGGCCAGGAAACTCGGCTCAGTTTCCAACCTCCAACTCAAACCCCACAGGAACCCATTCTGATCTTCATGCCAGAGGTTTAGGGTCCTGTGCCTTTGTCTTTCTGAGGTTGTCTCTGTGCAGCAGGGCTGTTACAGTTAAGAGGTGGCCCATGATGTCTTTTATGCATCCCTCATCGTCCCTGGCTGCTTTCTAGCTTGGGTAATTGCACACCAGCCTCCAAAAGCGGGGTTTTCCGGGGGACAAGGTGCTCCTCACACTTGGCAGCCCTGTGGGGTGGCTGTCAGCAGAGGTAAAGAAGGTGTCATGGCTCCCAAGTGGGTCATGCATTTCCATGAGTGAAAGCCATGTTGGAGAAAGCAAGAAAAGGAGGTTCAGCAGACAGCTCTTATCAACTCTGGAGTAAAGATGGGGCTGACTTGGATTTGTAGTTAGTTGCTCCACAGATAAGTTTGGCTTGGGAAGTTTGAAGTCTTACATGCAAGGTACTATTTACAAGTTATTATTTCACTACCATATCCTGGCTTGTGGCTGTGAAATCTGTGATATCCATTCCACTTACTTGAAAAAGCCACAGTTTCCTCAAGTTCATTTCCCAAATGAGGTCCAATCCTCATAAACAGTTCCCTCTCACTGTCCCTACACTGACTTGCTGGGCTGATTTATCCCACCAAATGAGTACCTAACTCCTCCTCAGTCATTACCTATTGTTTGGCTACCAAAAGCACTGTGGACCAGGTCCTCCTGGCAGCACCAAGCCATGGTGGCAGCAGGGCATCACAGATGACGATGAACTGCAAAGATCAAAATTCATCCCTCGCTACCTTGCACTATTTAAACTGCTGGGAGAACAGCTTTGCTCACCATGTGTGCACACACATCAGCCTGTGTATAGTTTTTCTATTCTTTTCCCACTTATCCCTGGGAATTTACTCTAAAAGCTGGCTTCTGGAGACCCCTATGTAAAATGCAGCTCTGCATCTTCAGTGGTACCAGCTCTTGCACAGCACTGAGGAGCAGCAAGTGCCTGCTTATGGTAGTGCTTAGGAAACATGATGATAAAGGAGGCCTTGGTCTAAACCAGAAGCCTTTCCTTGATTTTTAAGCTTTAAGAACATTGGGGTAGATATGCAAAATTTGACGGATTCCAAGTAATTTTTTTCCACTTAGTAAATAAAATTTTCATTTTGTAATTTTAAACCTGGACTCTTTGTAATGGATGAAATAGAGCTGTGGGGTATTTGATTTTCCAAAGCTAAATGTAATTTTCACCTCTTTTCCCTACACAACCGTATTTGGACTTGCAGGAAGATAAAATATGAGATAAAGGATTTCAGGGGAACAAAAAATGGGGAAAACACTAAATTCAAAGCATTGACTCTGTGGGCAGCTCCAAAAGTTGCCAGGGGTGAAGCAGGATGGGCAGCACCTTTGGGCAGAGCTGCCCCCACTCCTCCTATTGCAAGAGAGTGGAAAAACTGAAGCCATTTGCATGACAAAGTGTCCAGAATTACTTTTCAAACTTACTCACACAATTGAACCTAAATCATTACAGTAAATGGCAATGAACAGCTTTTTTGCAGAGTGAGGAACGCATCCATACATGGAGTTTGTGTTTACCCCATCCAGAACAAAACTCTGAAGAGATCTATAAAATGGCGAAAAGAGGCAGAAAACTGGCAGGTGGCCAGTTGTCAATGAAACCTCCCTTATTTCAGGGAATCCAAGCCATTTCCTGTGCCTTTTTGTAGTGCTACAGTCCCATTTATCTCACCTTCCCATGGTAAACCTGGCACGGCTGCACATAGGGCCCTGGAAAAGGGCTCACCCAGAAAAGGCCTCTTACATTTTAATGGAAACAGGCTTGGAAGGGTGAGGATGACCATAGCTAGAATTAATCTCGAAGTGGATGCATGTGATACGAGAGACAAATTCAAATGCCAAATTTCTGTGAATCCTCTGAGTGTGACACATCTGTGCTTGTACCCTGAAAAGTTTCATTCAAATTTTTAAACCAACATATTTAAATATGTTTAAATACCAACATGTTTGGCAAACCCAAAATATTTAAACTATTTAAACCATCAGGGAGAGAAAATTGGGGCAGCAGCAAAACTCCTTTTCTAAGGATGTTGACTCAAGACAGAGCCACCCTAGTGTTCATCCCACCCAGAGCACCCAAAGCCCTCCCCCCTGACCATCCACTGCCCCATGGATAGAGTTGAAGTCCTCCCTTATGTGCTAGCACTTGCAAAATTTAGAAGAAAACTAATTGCCCCACATATAAGCAAAGAAGTTTTTACTTTCTCCTAAAGGTAAAAACTTTAATTTTGTATTAAAGAAGTATTTAATTTGATCATAATTGTTACTTTTTTTTTTTTTTCAAGACAGCAGTGGGAGCAGGGGTTCACATTTAAAGTTTATGCTGAATAGTCTCAAAACACTATCTATAAATCTGAATTTCCCACTTAGTTTAACTTAAAATGATGCTTTACCTCTTAATTTCTGAGACATTCTTTTTCTAGACAAAATGTTTTTCATTTGATGCTATTTAGTAAATGGTTTTGTTCACCCCCAAGTCTACCTTTTGACATGGGAATGATTTGCCTTCTCCCTCCTGTACCTTTCAATCACCTCTACTGTGCACCAGGCTTCTTTACAGTTCTGCTTGCTTTATATTTTGCTATTTAAAACAAGGGGAGAAATTCATAAATCATGTTGGCAACAAAAAAACCCCAACCAAACAAACAATCCAAAATTAGGACTTCTGATGTCTCAGAGGAGCCCATCCCCAAGTGGAATGGATGTGCTGGGAGATCTCGGGAAGGTCGGGATGCTTTCACTGGAGGTTTTCTCCCTCCCGCTCCCATGTTCAGGGAGAGCTACTGAGAAGTCACTGCTGAATACAGGCAAAACAATAAAAAATACAAAACAAACAAAACCTGAACCCCTTGCCCCAAGAGGGGGATAAGAAATGATCTATTGACTATGAATTTCATTTATCTTACCACCTTCCTCGGTTTGAGCAGCTGCAACCGTGTCACTCGCGATGTGTGTACACTTATTAGCCTGTGTATTCCCCATCCTACTTATCCCCAGGAATTTATTCTAAAGCTCGCTTTTTGGAAACCCATAAGTAGGACATAATTCGGAGGATCTGTTGTTCTGGTCAATGTTTTGTCAAGTATTTATTCTGCGAGCTCTGATACTGTGGAGAAAAGTGTCCCTAAAAACATATGTATAATTTTACTTACATATGTATAAAATCAAAGCCATACAAAACACAAACATCCAGTAACACACAGGATATTTGGCATGTCTATCTATGCCGAACAAGCATTTTGAACCTTTTTTTACCCTAAAAAAGTCATAAAAGTGTTCCCTTATTCAAAGCAGCTCTTTCAGCTCATGATAGGCAACCAGGCAGCACTTTGCCACCCAGAACTGGCAGAAATGCTGCAGTTAAAAACTTTTTTATTGTGGATAATAATTTACATCCCTCTATTGGAGAGCTAGAGCCTCATGTGCATCCTATTGCCTGCGGCAGCTGATGGGACGAGCAGATTCCTCTGTATCCTGTGTTAAAATCCAATCTAATACTCTTTAAAATCCTCAGGAGTACTCTTACTACGGGCTTTTGAAAACAACTAGATCGTTTTCTCTAATTCTGAGGGTAGGAGAAAGAAAAAGGTGTCAGCTCTTTCCTGGCTCTCCATGTCCCACCGCCTGTATCTGCCCTCTGAAAGCAAGGGAAGGGGAAAAAAACCCTGAAAATCCTAACTTTTCTCTCATTTTTCGTTTTTGCTTTCCCATTTTAATAACAAACAAAATTGTTATTAAACACAAATACAGGTGGGAAGTGTTGCTATTTTCTATGGGTAAAGAGGAGGGCACTTGATTTCTGTCAAAGTCATGACACTACTTGAGAACTGACCAAAAAGAAATGATCAAAAAATCAACAGAAAACATACTTTCCCTTTGACAAAAATTAAAAATCAGACAAACAAACCAACAAAAAACAGCCCTAAACCTCTGAGGTGTCTTAAGAACATGCTGTATTTTCAGAGAAAGTATTTAATTGGGTTTTTATAGTATATATTGAAAGACATTTGCTTCAAAGGCAGTTTTGTCTTTGCTGTTATCATTTAAATTTCCTGGCTTAGATAATAAAAGAAGTCAGAACTTTGCATTTTTTCCCCGTTTTCACTTTGCAGTACAATGTAATTCCTATCAACTTTTGCATTCAATGCAAACTTTCTTGCTATTACTCCATGAAATATGTTCTGAGTGTCCCCAGGGTGAAGATGGGGGGAAAGAATGGGGTATCACCTTGAGCCTGTCTGCCAGCTGCCTGCCTCTGGGATGTGGTGGAACCCCAAGGAGAAACAACCACTTGCTTTGCTGGATCTTGCCTTGGGTATGAACTGCAAAGCCATGCTCTCACTGCAGGTCATCTAACCTCAAATAAAACCCCTCATACTCAGGGGCAGCAGCAGGCAAACCAGCCCTACAGCTGCAGTGTAGGGATCAAACACTGGTAAAGTTCCATGCACCTGTGAATGTAAATGCAAGCCCTTTAAATTCTTTTTTGCTGCTAATTTTGTCAATATTGGTTTTATTTCATTTGTTGCTATTTTTCTTTAATCCCCTGGTCAAGCCACCATTGACCCCAAAGCTTTTCATCAGCATCACTAAAAGGTAACCCCTTTCCAGAATGCACGTTTGCCCTACGGCTGCACAGAGGAATTCTTGCTTGGGCTACAGGCCCATGAAACTTGCTCAAAGGCACTTAGGATGGTGAAAAAGGGGCTGAGAGTGAAAATCACCTTCTCAACCTCCCCCCCCCCAACCCTTTTTTTCTCAGGGATCAGCCTTGCCACAGCACAAGAGGGCAAGGACCAAAACTCAACCTGACTCACTATTTTTTTCCTGAAGCCAGTGGGTTTAAGGTTGCATCACTATAGTACATGAAAAAAAGCTTTTTCTTTTGTTTTATTCCTTTTTAATTCCGCCCCCCCCAGTTCCCTCCCTATCACTAAGGCAAACACACGTACGCATGCCCCTGTCTCTAAGAGAGCACTGGTTACTTCACCCCTCTCCTTCCCCCCACCCCAAATTTCAAGGAGAACATACAGCTCATGAAAATTTAATGCCATATGTAACAAAGCAAAATGAATATTTAATTGGGGCTTTTATGTGAAACCAGATAACGAAACCAGTTACACACAGGGAAAAAGAAATAAAATTAAGCCACTCTAATGTTTGATAAAAACCGGTACTGAAGCAGTTAAGCTATTGGCAACAAGCGGCTCCTAATAAACACTCAGCTAATTCTGTAGGAAAAGCACTAATTAGAAAAGCAATAATAATCGGTGTAATTGCTCTAAATTACCCTCCTCACAGAGAAGTGTGTTTGGGTACTGAAACGCAGCTGCTCCTGCTCCATCCAGGCATTGGCAGCCAAGGACGCTCCGCTTTTTCTCTGCTGCCCTCTCCAGGTCTAGCGAGGGGGAAGAGTTGTTACTGCTCACATCCCAGGGAATGACGGGGAGCACCCTGGGTGCCCCTGGGCGGCCCAACTGGCCTGGAATCCCTGGTAACATCACCTGCAGATCAGTGACTCCCCAAAACACAGCACTGGGCTCCAGAGCTGAGATTGGGGTGTCTGAGGAAGGTTGGTAGGTCCCCCTGGACATCCAGCTGCTTTTTTATCCGCCCAAAGAGAAATAACAGAGGTCAGTGATTTACACACATTAGACAGGTCAGGCCTTCACAGATGTTGCTTATAGTGATGTAGGGCTACGAGGTGAAATGTGGACAAGGGCTTGGAGAAAGAGCTGGAGAGCAGCATCGCTCCTTGGCGTCACTGTCTCCCTGTGTCACCTCAACAAGGGTACCCACAGACGTGCAGAAGTAACGAACGGATGGAGCTCACAGCTCAGATAGGAAAAAGCTGTGAAAAGGCCATAGATCTTGATGTGAAAACAGGAATATTAGCTCCTCTCCAATGCCCGTGGTGCCTGGAGGAGAGGTGCATGAAGACTTCATGTCCTCATGGTGTGCTCCAGGCAAGTGGGGAGTCATAGAATCATCAAAGACCAGGTTGGAAGGAACCTCAACAATCATCTGGTCCAATGTTTCCTTGCAAAGCATGATCTAAACTAGGTGTCCCAGCACCCTGTCCAGCTGAATATTAACAGCGTCCTGTGCTGGGAAATTAGCCACTTCCCTGGGGAGATTATTCCAAAGGCTGATTTTTCTCAGTCCTCTTGTGTCCCATTAGAATCTCCCCAGAAGTAACTTGTGCCCATCACCCCTCATCTTTTCCATGGGACTCCTTGTCAAAAGGCTTCTTCAGAGCCACCCTTTTAATACTGGAACATGGTGACAGGGCCTCCCCAGAGCCTTATTTTCTCCAGCTGAACAGTCCCAGCTCTCTCAGCCTTTCCTCACATGGCTTCCAAGCCCTTGGATCAAATTTGTGGCCTCTGTACGGACCCTCTCCAGCCCATCCACATCTTTTCTGTACAGTGGGGATCGAAACTGAACACAGTATTCCAGACGCAGCCTGACCAGCACTGAATAGAGCGGGACAATGACATCTTTGTCTTTGCTGGTGTTGCCCTTGCTGACACTCCCCAGCATCGTGTTGATTTTCTTTGTTGCAGATGTTCACTGTTTATTCCTATTGAGCTTGTGTCCACCAGCACCCCCAACTCCCTTTCTGCAGAGCTGCTCCACAGCTGGGCAGATCCCATCCTGTGCAGTGCTCCTGGATTGCGATTATCCACATGCAAGACCTGACACTTCTCCGTGTTGAACTTCATACGGTTCTTTCAGTCCACTTCAAATTTTCCCATCATGTGCAAGAGATTCTCAGTGTTTGTTTAAAAACTCATGGTTAGGAAGATGAGGACACTGAGGATGCCCTGGTTTTCACAGTTCTGATTACATTTTGGACATTAGGATCCTGCAAATGCTGCCCCATTCTGTTTGCAGAGCATTGAAATTATGGCACAATGATGCTCTCTAGTGTGGTATTTTTTTTATTATTGGCAAATTTGTTTATGTTAACTTAAGTAATAATGAGCAAAATAAACTTTCATTGATTGTGTGTCTGTACTAGTCAGCAAGGTTGCACTAGGGTTGATAATTGGCCTTGTCAGAACAGTAAATCACCTCCCCACGCAGTGAAGAGAAGTTGGAAGTCAAGCTTAGCATGGCTGGAGGTGTCCCGCCTACAGTGGGGGCCTTAGACCAACCTCACTGGTTTCCTTGAGCTGCAATGCTGAGCTATAACTGCTCCAAAAATTCCTAAATTAGTTGCAGGCGGAGAAGCCCCACAGTTAGCAACCAATCTACACACTTTTACAAGTCAAAACCACCCTAGGCTTGGTGCTTTGAAAACAAATAATCCCATCAGCATCCTATGGTGCCTCCTCCCTGGTCTCACCTACTTAAAATCACAGGTTAACTTAATTCAGCAATACTTAGTGTTGTGACATGCAGCTATTATATAATAAAATAAAAATATTAATCTCTTTGAGCATTCTGTGACCTTCATCTGGGAGCGTTGTCTTTCTCAGTACTGGGTTGGTGACCATAAAATCAGGATACCATGCCCCTGGTGACAATAGCACAGCTTCTAGATAGCGTTAGCCAAAACCAGCCCAATGACAAATTCCTGAATCTGAGGCACAATGGCAAGTCTGAAATGTTCTCTGAAACCGGTGTGATATTTTGATTCACTTCACTTCCAGGAGCTCCCACAGATGTAGAAGGAACTGTCTTTCACTGGTCTTGGTGGAATCATTACAGAGGAAATGATTCCAGGAACAAAGCAAAACGGTCAGAGCCGGTACCCAAGTATTGTCTTTAAGCATAAAAGAAATGCAGAAACCTAAAGCAGTGCCTTGGCGAGTCAAACTCCTCCTGAGCTCAGCTTCATCCCCTTACTTTGGTGATGTTACTCATCACAGCAGCCTTAGAAGTGGACAGTCACGCTCCAAGTATCCCTGTGCAATTACATTCAAATCCTCATTGCTTCCACGCGTGCTTCAGTGTTATTTATATTGGTTAAATGATCCATTAAACAAATACTGTACTTCAGGAAGTGCTACTTTGCTTTTGAACAATTACAGTTTCTCCAGCATTCAATGGTGCTAAGCACAAGAAAGAGGATTATGGTGAAGAGCTGGCTTGGAGTAGGGTTTGGGGCTTTCGGGGATGTGGGGAAGGGCTTTTAGCAACATTAAGGTAGCATTCTCTAGTTTTGTGTACTTAAAAAGTATTTGAGGACATTTTGAAGGTTTTTTCTTTGTTTGTTTTAAAAAAGAAAATTTTGTAGGAACCCATAGTAATTGCAACCTGATTGCACTCAAGGGGATTCGTACCTGATAAAGATTTACCCAACTGGAGCCCAATTCTGCAAATACTTCCAGAGTCTGGTACTGTGGACAGGGTCGAGGAACAGAAGCACATTCCACAGGCTGACCTCAGGTTCCCCATCGCAGATGCTGCGCATCCAGCTACGCACATGGAAGCACATCCCATTATGAAGATATGTTTGATCAAAAAGGGAAGATGTGGTCCTGGCTTCTGTGGTGAGCAACCTGGCTCTCAGCCCTCCTCAACCCTGCTTTGTCCATGGGTTGGAAAGGAACCTACAGATGCCCTCCCGGAAAAGTGGAGTGGAATCAGGACCTTGGGAATGAAGGGCAGATTTACCCAAAGACAGTCTTGGCAGCCAAGAGGCACAATGAAGGAAATCCCAGTGCCAGGGAAAAGATGGGGTTTGGGCCACCACTTTCCAAAGGCAGATTTCAGCTGGATCAGCACTGAAATAAGAGACACAGTGATGCTTTGCAAAACCACCACTTTAGCCCATTATTAATTTAATTAATTCTTTCTCTTTTTTTAAATACTCTTTTGTTGTGCAGTTGAGCTTATTTTACCCTTCTAGTTTGCTGCACACATGAGGTGAGCCCCACCACAAGGGAGGAGGGTGAAAAGGAGCCAGAAGAGAGGACAAAGAAGATGCAAGGAGGTGGACAGAGGGGATCTGGGGACATCAGGGGGACCACAGGGGCCTCCCCTGATGCTGGCAGCATTCAGACCTGTAAGACATCATGGTCCCGGCAGCAGCTCAGATCTGGAGGAGCAGGGACACAGTTTTGTGTTCCACCTAATTAAAGTGGCTGGATATACCCGAAATGTGTGCCAGCTCTTTCATGTGCCCATTCACCATTCACTCCCTTCTGAAGTGGTCTCTTGTGCATTAAGACCTGTGTTATTGTGCTTGGTCTGGCAGAGTGGAAAATTTAATTTTAAACTAATTAGTTTCTAAGTTGCTGAATATCCTCAGATTACCGGGCATCACCTTTCCCAAAGGGGGAGAACATAACTCACCTGTATCCAACATTTGACACTGCTGGAGTCAAGGGCAAGGGAACAAAGGATCCCAAATTGCTTATTGTCTTGGCCCAAAGGTCGAGAGCCATTTATGACAAAGCTCTAATTAATTGTTTATTGCCTGTTAACTGACCATACTCTCTTTTGTTAGCATTTAGAATTATTAGCTAAAGGTTTGCTTTGAATGCAGAATGAGGTTACCTTTGAAATCTACTTGTTTGGATTTTCTTGTTCTCCAAACAAGGCTGCCCTTGGCTGCTGTTCCCTGGGCAGCACTCCTGGGGCCAGCAGCTTTTCAACTGACATCAAATCGTTGATGTGCTGTTGCTCTGATCACTTGGTCACTGAAAGGTCATATGGATATAAATACTATTTTCCAATTATTGTCATAAATGGGCCAGTAATTATGCAAAGACCAGCCAGCTCTTTAAAGCTAACAGCAGCAATGATTACCATCCAAATTTGTCTTTCAGCTTCATACAACAACTCTGCTACTCTGCCACCATTCAACCATTTTCAAAATACTATGCTGGGGTTCTTTTCCTTCTTGGTTTTTAATTTTGGTGTTTTGAAAGGCACCAAAAGGAGAGCCCAAGTCATCAGGGTGTGGACATAGCATCTGCCTTTGAGATGATGACAACCTTCCAGCCCTGTATTGATTACGGAAGGGGCTTTGGGTCTCAGCAGCACCCTGTTCATTGAGTTAAAGGCATCCTCTCTCCTGGTTGGTGACCTGAGCTGACAGCAACAGTAGGGATAACCTAAAGGAACTTAAGGAGGTAAAGGGCAGGATGGGCTTTGCACTGAGCAGCGTGGCACCCACTTGAGTGCTTTTTACCTTCCTTATGTCTCTGCACAGCCATTTAAGAGTTTAAGACACTTACAGATGAGCATTATATATGATGAGCTGGTGGAGATGATGCTGATTCCTATTTGAGTCCTCCTGCCACAACTACAGCATGTTGCATGAAAAGTAGTGTGGGAAGGGACTGGGGGGCTGCTTGTAGGGCAGCCTCTACCCCAGAGCCCTTTCTTATGCTAGAAAAAGCTCTGACATCCTCATTGGTGCCCTGATGCCATTTCTGCATGTGGGAGCTGCACAGGATAAGAGGAGAGAAAAACTGTTCTAAGAAAAAAAAAAAAAAAAAGAAAAAAAATTAAAAAACTCTTTCTGTGCTCCCCCTATTGCCTTTTTTCACATAAATTCCTCTCCCTTCTTGCCACACTATCTATTTGTGTAGTGCTGGATATGCCACAAGGTCCCAGAGACAACACTAATCACTGCAGATGTACAGCAGATTTTTCATTCTCTAGCAATTAAGAGACATAACGTAAGATGTGGTACAATAGCAAAAAGTATAAGTTTCAGACATAAAATGGGGGTAAAATTTTTTCCACCTGGAGCATTTAAAAGCAGAATTAAACTCAAAATAAATAAAAAAAAAATATTTCTAATAGAAAGTTTTTTTGGTTTGAGAGTGTCCCTTTGAGATATTCCCTAAAGCTCTTCTTAACCCCCACTCCTGTGACCCAAGGAGTCTGGCAGAAGAGATGCTAAAAATCATATAATTGGGGTTACCCCTGGTTTCCTTCAATGCAACATGCCATGGATAGCCATGACACCATGGCACATGGGAAGACCCACATCCTTGCCTGCTCCAGCCAGCCCTGGAATGATGCTGATGGTGAAAAAATGCCATTTGTGCTGTGCGAAAAGGTGCTTGCTCCAAATCATGGCCACTGGTAGGTCCCACTCTTTTCCCTTTGGCACCAAGACTTCTGCTACTGAGTACTTCTGTCTCATGCAAAACAGTCTCCCAGTTTTGCTTCTGGAGTTCTCACACTTGCGCACCCTTTGGTAAGCTCACAGATTCTCCATTGCATCCATCCATGTCCCATTCTCACTTTCCTCCTGAGAGCCACTGCCAGAAGCAGTGGCTGGACTACACTTCTGTCCAGCACCATTCACAAAGGTAACCATGGACATCCACCCTGCAGCACAAACCACGTGGGTTTGGAGTGCTGATGATTGGCAGAAGCCATCATTAAATCATGCTGGGCACTTCATGCTGCTTTTCTCATTGTGGTACCCAAACACTGCATGGCCTCTTCCTCTGCAGGAGAGCACAGAGATGCTGCTGTTGAGCTCACCCCAAGGCAGGGGATGTCAGCTTTTGCCACGGTAAAGCCGCATCACCAAACTATGCTCCACATTTTGAAGTACCCAGTGCATGTTGAGCACTGGGCAGCCAGGTTGGCTACTGCTTACTCAGCTTGGGCTCTCACAGCATGTTTCTGGTTGGAAGAGACCACTGGAGATCATCTAGTTCAAGCTCCCTCCTAACGCAGGATCACCTACAGCAGGTTGCACCAGAACACACATAGGTGAGTTCGTAATGTCTCCAAAGGAGACCCCACAACCTCTCTGGGCAGTCTGTTCCAGTGCTCTGTCACTCACAAAGTAAAGAAGCTTTTCCTCAGTTTCCAAGGGAACTTCTTTGCGTTCCAGATTGTACCAGTTGCCCCTTATCCTGTCGCTGGGCACCACTGAAAAGAGTCTGGCTTCATCCTCTGGACTCCCACCCTTCAGATATTTGTACGCATTGAGAAGATCCCCACTCAGTCCTTTCATCTTCAGGCTAAACAGGCCCTGCTCCCTCAGCCTCTCCTCCGAAGGGGAACAAACTCCCCATTCCCTGTTCTCTGCTGCCACCAGGTGGATGTTTGGTTTTATTCAGGTTAAACCTGAAAATCCCAGCGTGTTTTCCCTGGGTTTCACCATCTTGGCCGCAAGCACTAGATTCCCCGGCCTTTGGTCAACGCAGGCAAAGCCCCGACAGCCCGAGAACATGAAAAGATCCCTGATATTTTTCCTCTTCCCAAGAACAAGCTGATTTTGGACGCCACAGAGAGCTGGCATTGACTCAACAGGCAGAACTGTTGGGTCTTGGTCTTGCCTCTGAATCCAACCTCACCTCGGAGACCAGAACTATTCCTTGCTCCCCTTACCCAGCATCTCACCCTTCTGGGTAACTGCCCCCATTTTACATAGTGGGCATGATGTGCTGTGGTATGGAATACCTCTTTGGTCAGTTTGGGTCAGGTGTCCTGTCTCTGCTT
>JAOEHY010016187.1:0-10880 GCA_025447955.1 Psilopsiagon aurifrons | reverse complement strand
GTTTTTTTTCAAACACTACTGCAAACTTGTATTCTTTTAAATAGGTTTTAAATAGATTTTATAATGATTTAGCTTCCTGTAACCCCAGTTTTTCTTCCCTTTTTTTTCCTCACTAATCTACCCATTTTCAACCGTCTAACGATGCATTCTTGTTCTTCTGTGTTTCACCACATCCCAGGCACTATCTAGCAGTAAAGACCATAGAAAACGGGGACACTTCGTCAATGCTAACAAAAGTAGCTTCTAACCTAAACAAACCTCCTTAAGAAAACACCATCTTACAGTATTTCTAACCAATGCATAAACTCTACTACACTTAGCGTAATGAATTTGCCAAGTTCACCTAGCCTGAAGAACATAGAATCTGGGCTCTTGCTGGACTGGCTTTGCATTTGCTTTTCCAAAGCAAAAAAAATATATGCACACCAGACAAACACTGCGTTTTAAGTTTGGGGGTATTTTTACAAAATATATGACCAGATAGCAAGCAGATACCTTCACCATGCTGAGTACTACTATACAAATGATTTGAGTTTGATACAAAATGAACAGAAGATAGCAGACTGATACAGTTCACTAAAAATGTCAATTCAAAACAGTTACAATCAAAAATCCAAATACCAGACCTATTTTATACAAGCCTCTTTTAGACAAATACTCAGTTTCAGCCTATGAAACATAAAAATGACGCTTCTCTAAATGAGCCCCAGTGGAAATCTAAGGAAGGCCACCTTCACCACCATGAAATTTCTGATTCTGTGATAAGGTAATACCTGACGATTTTTAAAGAATGCACATTCAAGAGTGAGCAGGGATCCTCTCACTGTAATAATGTCTTAAAGCACACAAAGCTAAAGTATGAGGCTATTCACTGAAACACCTGACTTCAGCTTAGTGGGAGAATTCTTGCTTTTCTGTTATTTCAACGATACAGGTAAGTACACAAACAGCACCCCTTACTGTACTGCAATTTAAAACCTTTTGTAATACAAGTCTTTCAAAGACCCTTAAGAGAAGTATTAAGTAGATCATCAAGTTTATGGTGTACAGGGTAGAGGGAAGGTTTATCACTTTCTTGAAACCTGCTATCTGTGTGTCCTATGACAAGAAGTATGGAGTTCTTCTATAAAAACAAAGCATTACTTACAGGGTTGTACTGAAGGGCAGACACATATGCCTGTACTGCTCCTTCCATATCACCTGCAGCTACCAGCGCAGCAGCCAAATTAATATATCCATCAATGAAATCTGGTTTGAGGCGTAGAGCGTGTCTATAATGTTCAATTGCTTCTTGCAGCTGTCCACGTTCCTTGTACACATTGCCTAGATTCGAGTAGGCTTCGGCCAGCAGTGGATTCTGTTTAATAGCCAAAGTGCTGAAGTGAGCAGACCTGGAAGAAAATTCAACAAATTGGCAAAAAAACAACCAAACAAAAAAAACCAAACAGACACCATCTACTTTCAGTGTCTGCCTGTTTACCTAGTTTGTTAAGGAACATTCATGCTTAACTGAGTCAAACATACAGGAAACAAATCTGGCTTTACAGAGCTGTGTTACGTTTAAGGTCCTACCTTAAATTCACCTTCCCTGCTCCTATTTGAGATTCTGCTAAGGAAAGATAACTCTCATTTACAGTAAGTAGGGTTCAAGTCACCTCACCAAACCTGAACTTGACGCACTTGGAGAAAACACTACAGAAATCTTGTGAAGCCTCTTCTAACATCTGTATGCTTTAAGCAATGTCCCACTAAATATTCTTTTCAAGAAGAAAGACACAGCTGACAGATGTAGATGTAAAATTCCGTTGAATCTTCCCCCATTTTATTTTCCCTGTATCTGAACTGTTATTACAACTTCATTCAGAAGCCTATATAAAATAAATTTCACTCTAAAGGTCATTAGCACAAACAGATTTACAGCTAGATCAAGAGAAGTCAAAAATGCTCAAGGCACAGAAAGCAGTATCAGGAACAGGCAAGCACAAAGAACATAGACGCAACTTTCAGATGACAAAAATCCTTAACTAAGCATGCCATTTCACAGCAAATAATCAGTCCTGAAACTTAGAAAAACAAAACCATAAACCCCCACACTGCAGGTGGAATAAATAAGCCATTATTTACACATGTAAATACCTCCAAGTACACACAAGTATGGCTGACTTAATGTGGGCAATATTAAAATAACATGAGAATAATGGCAAATCTGTTGTTTGTTGTAAAGCTAGCCAGCCTAATTTGTATTTATCTTACCCTAACAAAATTCAAAAAGGAAGACCATTATTTTTGACCAGTCCTTACTGCTGCCGTGAAGTTAGTCTGCATTTCCATTCAGAGATAAAAAAGGAAATCAGTGTTAGAATACAACTTTCATCAGCTATGCTCAGTAATAATAGAGGAGCAAACTACAAAGAAAGTTTGACATAGCTCCTTAAGTCTCCTACCTGTCCAATCTGCGACACTGGAAGTGAATGGACGACAGTAATAAAAGCACACCAGTGTTATCAGGCTCTTGTCTCCAAAGCTGCATGCAGTGTCTCTCTGCTGCTTCAAAGTCTCCTGCCTGATACTCACGATGAGCCAACTCCGCTAACCCTTGGAAGGAAAGCATACGTTTCGTTGGTTCTGGAGAATCACCAAAACATTTAAGGGGGGAAAACAAAAAGTTAGATAACGGGAACAAAACAAAACCAAAACCACACACACATAAAAAACCAAAACCACACAACACCACACCCCCCAAAAAACAATATAAAAGCACATACATAACTGAAGGATGAAAATGGTTGAAATGACATAAAACACTACAGCACATCGGATTTTGAACTCCCAGATGCTCATGCCCCAACCTAGTACTGTTTTTTTAACATTACCTCTACAAGTCCATAACTTCATCAGCTAATAATAAGAAACATGCAGACTGCAATGTCTGTATTTGCAAACATTTTGCATTGACCTCAAGAATTTTTAAAGATATTCCTGACATTCAGGTTAGATATAAGGAAGAAATTCTTTACAGTCAGAGTGCTGAAGCACCTGAGCAAGTTGCCCAAAGAACTGGTAAATGCTCCATCCCTGGCAGTGTTCAAGGCCAGGTTGGACAGAGCCTTAGGTGACATGGTCTAGTGTGAGGTGTCCCTGCCCATGGAAAGGGGTTGGAATTAGATTATCTTAGGGTCCTTTCCAACACAAACCATTCTATGACTCTACAAAATGACACTGTACTTTGGTCCACAATAGTCATAGTGCTAACAGAGCAATGACTCTCCTTCACTCTCCCCCAAAACTTTATCTCTTTATGCTTTTTAATATTAAAAACAACTTCTAAAAGCTTAATGGAGAAATGAAGGACAGCAGACAAAGACATCAAAGGATTTCAGCAAAAGAAAGTTTTCACTGCATCAAAAGCAAAAGCCCTTAAAGGAAGGGGGAGAGGGGGGAAGTCATTCCTTGAATCCTCTGTAATGAGCAAAAATTCCTTCACAGAACAAAAAGTGGTGCTGTGAGCACCAACCTGATGAGCGACAAACACACTTTCAAGGATTATGCAACTGGCCTACAGAAAGAATCATAAAACAGGGTACAGGAAATGAGCTACTGCTTCTGGTCATTTGGCTGGAATGGGAGTAACAAAATGGTTGTAGTATTTAAGATCCAATTGTGGAGAGCAAAATACTTAAATAGACCACCACCTTAAGTATGAAAAGTGAATAAAATTTCTTATAAAGCACAGTTCCTTACTAATATACACGCAAGTGCAGCTTGGAAAAAAAACACAACTGTTCATCCCAGGAAGAAGCGCTGGCCTTCTAATTCTGTCTTTATATTAATGACTCGTAAAAAGGCTTGATTAATGCAAGTCTCTCTTCTCTACAGTCAATTCATTAAACACTTCTCACCTGGATGAGTTTCAAAATTTTGTATTTAAATGAAACATATAAATCCTTCCTAATACAAGCAAGCACCTCAACACTTGCATACATGTATCTTTGCAATTATATTATGACTATAAAAATCTTCTTCCTTTGTGAGAACTTTAAAGACAAATAATCACAAAGAAATTAGGTACAGAGTTACTATGTAGTATTTATTTTATGAAACTGGGTTTTTTGTAAATCACTTTCAAAATCACCTTTTTAGCACTAGCAGGTTTTGTGGATAAGACTACAACCACTAAATGAAATTATGTAACTGAAGTTGTTTTTCCAGATAACACGGTCAGTGATAAAAACATGATTCACAGGAGGTTTAAACTAGTAAGGCTACTCTCAGATACCTGACAAATTAATAGTTAAGTATCTTCAACCAGATTAGATTACCGTTTTCTATGAACCTAGCCTAATAGGTTTCCAAACACGACTAGGAGAAAAGTGGACTTCAGTATCTGGTTAAACCCACTAGTAATAAACAGATAACTGTTACTCAACATGAAAAAGAAGCACCATTTATAAACGCCCTAAGTGCTGACAGTAATAACAGTACTACAGTACCAACACACTGTTCCTCACTCCCCCCCTCCTGCTGTTACCAGCCACATAGGTTTAAGCTCTCTGGCAGTCTTGTGCATTTACAAGTTCTGCCAATGGCACAAAGCAAACATAGTGAATCCAGACAAAAGAAAAAAAAAAAAAAAACAACCACACAACAAACAAACAAAAACAACCCCAAAAAGTTCATACTTAAATTCTCATCACCATTTGGAAAGCCACTCCCAACCATTATCTCAATGCTACATTTTGCCTACTGAAGCAGAAAGCGAAACTTAAGTTGAACCTCCCAGGGCAAGAAATAAGGTGCTGCAGAATTACTGTATTTAAGGTGTGAAAGTAAGAATTGCTAACAAAAGCAACAAAATAACTGAAACACTTTTTTTTTTTTTCTTTTACCAAGTCCCATTGCAAAACAAAGCCCTGCAGGAGACATTAAGCAAACCTTCAAAATTCAGTTTAAAAGAGCAGGTCCATCTACTTCCAAACAATATTTTAGCAATGACCCCTGAAAAACTCACTGAAAAATACAAAGTGAGTGGCTACCTTTGGCACAGTTCAAAATGAGCTGAACTTTTAACAGAAAGCTGGCTGAAGAAAAGTTCCACAACCCAAAGAATCCGTAACACAGCCACCAGTGGTTGCTCGCTGAATCAATTTCCAAAGAAAACAGCCGCAGACGGATCAATCTCTTACCTACTTTTGCATACTTAGGCTAACTTGTGCTACATGCTTTGACTATGACCTTGGAAAAGGCTAGCACATGCTATGACAACAACCCTTCCTAAGACATCTACAGAATAAAAGCAAAATAAAACACACACAGATCACAAATGTACTCAAGACTGGTTTATTTTTTTTCCCAGAAGTAACATCCTAAACACTTACCATACACTCATGCTCAACCTTACGCTTAGGTAAAACCTAAGGCCCAGACAGAAGCAGTTACCAAGGGAGGTGGTGATGGATGAGGAGCACAAGACTCTCCCCAAGCATGCACATGTTCTTTTCACCTCTGCAGATCAAGGCCACGAAGGGATGCTGTGGCCTCGGCTGACTAGACACAGTTCTAGATGAGGGGCAACAAAATACCGTATTGCAGCACTTTGCTTCTCCATCTTCACTTCTGTATCACCGTCATTTCCATATCTCTGTACTGCTATGCCACCTCTTTCCCCAGAGAACCTATTTTTCCCCCCCTACTTCTCCCAGCCTTTCCAGCTTTTAATTCTCTCCCTCGCAGAGCCTCCCCCTCCAAAATTTGACAGATAAGGCTGTGCTGCCTTTTTAACCTTTCAGTAAGGAGAACACTCCTTTTCCTTGCTCTACAGTCAAAATGCCATTTCTCCTTTATTCTCCCCTATACCCCAAGTTATGAATCTGTAAACTACACGGAGAACAGGGTCCTTCTTAGCTAGAGCACCCCATCTTACTGCCCAGAGAAGCACTGTACTTTCTCGGCTATGCCATAGAAGAATTGCTCCTTAAGTGTAGCGAGAGCTTCCAGACCAGCCAACGTACATTTTGGGTCAGGTTTTTATCCTACGTCGTCCTCTAACGCAGTCACCTGACAGTCAGATAAATATAACAAACAGTAAGAGAGCGCCGCACTAAGAAGTAATCGCGCCGTGCTCCTCCAAAAGCAGCACCGACAGGAACCCGCTGAGGAACGACTCCGGCCCGCCAGCAGCCAGTCGGCGTCCCGAGGCGGAGGAGGACAAGCACAAAGGCGGCGGGAGGCACCACCTCGCCCAGGCCGGGCTTCTGGAAAACTCCGCCAGGAACGGGCGCAGCGCTCGGGGCGGCCTCAGGGACGCAGTAAGCTGAGCAGGGCCCGGCCTACGCAGGGCTGCGGCGCCGGTGGTCCCCAGCGCGCCCGTCCCCGCTCGGCAGGCCACAATACCTGTGCTGTCAGCCACGTTCCCCACGGAGGTCGCCATCAGGAAAGGGTGGCGGCGAAGTTCTGGTGGAAGCAGCAGAAGGGCCACAGGTGCAGAGAGACCAAATCGGCTGAGGCGGGCAGCGCAAGACCGAGCTACCCACAACCCCGGCGCGCTGAGGCAGCAGCTTCCGAAATGGCGCTGGCGGAAGGCAGCAAGGTGCCGAATGGCTGCGGCCGGAACTAGTTTCTGCAGAGCAAGTAGTCCGGGCGGCGCCAGCCACCGAGAGGGCGGAGAGGCCCCGCTCGGCGGAGGGATTTACAGGCGCACTTCCTCCGTCTCCCTCCGCGCATCCCGTCCTCCGCCCAGCGCCGCTCTGTCGCTGTCAGTTCAGGTATCCTTCCGCACAGTCGTTGCAACAAACGCAGCGGAGTTGCGCGTGCGCAAAGGCCCCCCCCGCCCCCCCATGGTGCGGGCGCTCGCGGCGAGGCCGGGGGCTGCCGGCAAGGCGAGGCCGGGTGGCGGGAGGGGGGCCCGGCCCCGCATTTCCTCTGGGATCCCCGCAGCGAAATTCTTCGGGCCCACGCGTGCCTCCCCAGGGACCAGAACTGAGGGCGCCCTGTCAGTAAGGAACCGGCCTGAAGACTCAAAGGCCCAAATTCCGGTTTCTCGGACTAACCGCAACTTCAAAGCAAAGCAAACAGGGCAGCTGTTACTGCAGTATGCAAAATAGGCAACAGGGGTAAGGCTCCAGCGTGGCCTTCATGCTGCGGTCCCAGAGAAAAACCTTTATGAAATGATGATCTCCTGGGTCATCAACTGCAGCTATTTTAAGCCAAGCAGTCTTTTTATTCCTGACAGAAGTGCATGTATCCAACAGGCCAGTACTGATGAGAAAATATTTGATGTCTATACTGACCTAAAACACAAGAACAAACCATACAAATCTTCATTCTGGAGCTTACACAGGCAACAACATCCCAAAACCTCAGCACGGCATGCATGTCCAAGGCTTACTTTTCACCATTTATTCAATCCCATCACACATTTTTTATCAGCAATTAAAATACTACATTAAAAAAACCTACTTCTTGCTAATACAGTCCACATTATACTGTTCCTTATACCAAACTGGGATGACCATTAACTCAGGAAGGGGAGTTCATTCATCTGAATCCAGGTCACTGTCTCCTGCCATGGAATGGAAGTCCTCGCTGTCTTCCTCATCCTCAGACAGATGGACCTGACTCAATACGCTTGGGCCACAGCGTTGCTGTTCTTCCTCTTCCTCCTCTTCTGAGATCTCATACCCTCCAATACTGCTGAAACTTGTATCTCGTGTGTTGGACTTTGGGTCTGGTTCTTCATAGCTGCCATAACTGTAAGAAAGGAGATACTCATATTATACCATTGTTTCATATCTGCCTATACAGACATTTCTGTATTTAACTCCTGTAAAAGTTCCCTGTCTTGAAGTCCTTGTGGAACACTCAGAACCACTGCACACTTCAGTTCTGCCAGTGGCAAGATTTAAAAAAACCCACATTTCTTCTGATGAAACAACTGTCTCTCAGCATCCTCATCCTACTCTAATGCACACAGAGGAGGAAAACCATGGCTCCAGCACCTTCCATCTATCACCTTTACTGCAGACAGGAAGGTAGACGGCCCATTCTCATCTTCTCTAGCATTTTCTGCTAACTATTGCCAAGGTACTGGGCTGGACTGACCATTTGCCTGACCTGGCATAGCTACCTCTATGATAATTTATTGGGCAAATGTCATAATAATATCATTAAAGTAATGCTATTAGTAACATTAAAGGACTAAATTTCACAAGTAGGAAAACAAGCAAACCCTGGAGAATCTAATGCTAATACTCTAAGGAATGGCCAGAGCAGAAAGAGTAGATTCTCTCCAGTCAGTGCTGTACTTGTCATTTTCCAGCAATGGACCTCCTTCCAAAATACAGACTATGCATACTCCTATTCATTTGGACTGCAACCAACCAGTTTCTTTTCAAGTAAGGAAATGTTTGTTCTTAGACAAAAAAACCCAAATCAAACCCTGTGAAGTTAATTAAATTATCTTTTAATTTCAAAGGCATCTTGCAGTTTCTGAAACAACTTATAAAAGCCTTTATTAGTCTTCAAAAACCGCTGTGGACAGGAAATCATCTGACAAAACCACTTTTTTTTTTCCTTTTTTAAATTTAGCTAATGCTTTTATTAATGAATATCAGCAGAATCAAATTTCTGTCAATAAGTAGTAAATTGCAATTACGGTAATAGTGGCTGCAACATTAAAAACAGTGACAAAAATTAAAAGAAATGAGATAATCTTCAGCTTCTTACTATAAACAGTTCAGAAATCTTGAAGAAAAGGGATTTTCAGCTCCAATTACCTGATATTACTGTCCTCCATAACATGAGATGTCTCCCCACCATCCCCTTCATAAGACATCATGCTTTCTTCATTGTCCATGCCCATTCGTGTGTTCTCTTGAAGAACATGAGGTTGTTTAGGTCTCACTGCAGTGGGCTCTATATCAGAGTCGCTGCCACTCTCACTCAGTTGGATAGCTGCGTAATAAAGCAATGTTGAGACACAAATCAACAGTTTTGTTCTGTCAGTTACATACCCACTGTATTTCTTTAAAGGCTACAATATGGACTGTATGTATATGAAGTAGGGTCTCCACAAGGTAGCAGAAAGGGTATCTGGAAGGTGATGCCACTTACTGAGTGCCCAATTCTGATGTGCAAAAGCAATCTCACAACCACCATTACTCAAAAGGGCCTTATTTGCTTGTCTACTCCAAATAATTTCCCTGTCCTTGCCCCTAATGATTTTCAGAAGCCACCACTAACTGTCACTGTGAACTTTTCCACATAGCAAGTTTTTTAGTAAAACAGGGAAATAATGTGAAGAACCTCCAAATACCTCTTCCAGTTTTTGATACATTGACCACACTCTATTAAACTAAATGCTGTGCTTTTACTGAACTGCTCATTCTTGGCTCTGCTCACCAAATCATAGTCTCAGTCTTTCCAGAACCATGTACAGTTTCACTTTATGAAATGCGGTTGACCAAATCTTGTCTTATGTCTGCTTTCTTTTGAGTCTGTACGTAGAGCACTCCTACTCCTCTTCGGTTTCAGTTCCATTTATGTTCAGCCAGTTTTCTCATCCTGCCCTTTGGTCTGTCTTCCTTCTTGATGGCTAGACCATGCAGCCTACGTAATCCCAGGTATGCTCTGATCTCTCTAACGCATGTTTTTGTGATGAAAGCATGAGATCTGCTGGGTTTGCAAACAACCAGTTCCTATTCAAATTTTTACAAAAAAGAACACCTACATGAAAAAGGATTATCTCCCTCTTCATCACTGCCCTCATCATCATCCTCTCCATCAGACATGAGCAAATCTTCATAGAGGACACTGGCCTGCGGTTGCTGTGCTGATCCTTCTTCTTCATCAGCAAGGTCACCATCTGCATCTTCAACTTCCTAGGTCATACAGGGATAGTGAAGGTCAAACAACATATAAACTACTGCTGCCATTTCCAGGACATGCCTATTATCTATCACACTATTCAATTTGAAGTATTCATTCATTTCATAATACCAACATTTTCAAACTACATTTAAAAGTCTAGCTACTGCTATCAATACTGCTGTCTTTCAGGGTGGCAGACACAAAAGAAAGCCCTTATATTATGAAGACTTCTGTCACAAGTATGCAAGTCATCATATGGCTAGGATTTCTGTAAATATACTTACTGGGGCCGGAGTCTTAGGTTTCCCATCATCATCCTCATCAAACCCTTCAATATCTACGTCAGAGTCTTCCTCGCCCAGTCTACCTCGCCCCTGGCGCATCTGAATGGGGAACACAAATAGCAATACCATTGAGGGAGGCACAAGTGGACATAAAACAAAGACTGACATCTGGACCACAATGATGGGTGTGGGAGTAAAAGGGGTAAAGACAAAAAGAAAAATATATGTATAGCACTCCCAGAGCAAGGATTGCTTCTCTCTTTATTCCAAGATCAGAGAGCATACAGTCTCCACACACTTTCATCCCCACATGCTCATTGTTGAAAAGGGAATCTCCAGCCTTACAGCACAATAATTCTTTTTCTGGAAAATGCCACCAGGTCTTAAAAAGTGCTTATTTTTACAAACTCTTAAAAGCAGACAACAGTTTCAACAAATCTTCTCCTCGTCTTCTCTCTCCTGTTCTTCCCTCAGTCATCATGAGTCCAAGGTTAAGAGGACATGCAGATTCCATCCCAAAGTCTATAAATTGAAAGTCTATAGAAAGCTGAAGGCTTGCAAATCTAGAAGACATTCTCAAAGTTAGAGACAGACCCAATACTAGATGGAAGTATTTATATTGGCTGGATGGCCGCACGCAAAGAGTTGTGCTCAATAGCTCAATGTCCAGCTGGAGACCAGTAATGAGTGGTGTCCCTCAGGGATCGGTGTTGGGACCGGTCTTGTTCAACA
>JAOEHY010016184.1:0-25021 GCA_025447955.1 Psilopsiagon aurifrons | reverse complement strand
GATATGAGGAAGAAATTCTTTACTGTGAGGGTGGTGAGGTACTGGAATGGGTTGCCCAGGGAAGTTGTGAATGCTCCGTCGCTGGCAGTGTTTGAGGCCAAGTTGAGCATAGCCTTGGGTGACACTCTTTTGTGGGAGGTGTCCCAGCTCGTGGAAGGGGGTTTGGAACTAGATGATCTTAAAGTCCTTTGCAACCCTAACTATTCTACGATTCTGTGATTCTAAGATTAAACTAAGTTTTCTGCAAACACAAATTTTTCTTTCTAACCTCTACTATTCCTTCTCAGTCTGTTAGGATCTCTCCCTGAACCTTAATTTTCTAACTAAATCTTTGTATTGATGACCTGCTTTCATCAGTATACCATCCCATCAATATACCTCATGTGAAACAAGCACAGAAAAGCTGATGGCATGCCTGTTTTTCTGTCAACTCAGAGTTCCAAGTCGCTCTTGACTATTGTTAATTTCTAATGCTATGTGGTTTTAAACAAAGGAACTCATAGTGAAAAATCAGTATTCACTCAAAGGTCTATTTCAAAGGTTACTTTTTAAATATTCAGTTTAATTTTAGATGATGCTGAAATTTATTTAAAGTTATCAGAAATGACTAAGTGGGATTCTTGGGTTTTGTTATGACCATATAGCTACAAATTCTTCTTTCAGCATCTTCTTCCCAGCAAAGGATACACTCACCTACTAAATCTGATATTTCACCAGTATCTTTCCCTCCCCATGGCAGGGGTTTGGAACTAGGTAATCTTTAAGGTCCCTCCAAATTCAAACCATTCTATGATTCTGTGATTATCTTACAGCTATTTATTTTCTTCCTCATCTGAGAAATTACTGGAGCGCCTTCTTGACTTGTTTAATGGTCCTATTTTGTGTTTTGGACCTCAAAGCTACAGCCTCTGAATCCTTTTTTTTTTTTTTTTTTTTTTTTTTTTTTCCTACACAGAGAGCAGCACAAGTTTCAATCTACTGGAAAGTAATTTCCCTCTCCAAGTGAAAGGGCAGGAGTTCTGAAGAGACAAGTGTCATTGTGAAATGAAGAGTGAACAACAGGTAGAAAGAACACTTTATAAAGATTATCCACAGAATCTCTAATGGCTGGAAGGGAGAGTTTAAGTCACTGGAAGCAAGACATTAATTTAGGAATAATTGCTATTAATTTCTTATACGAAGTTTAAAATTCAGATTTCCAACTACAAGCTGGATAAAGTTCTGGATTATTCAGAAAGTCAGTGTGTGAGAAATGATTAAAGATAATCAGTGAAAAAGTTGCAAAACAGCTTTTCTATAGCTATGTTAGAACTAAGCAGAGCTTCACTGCTAAATTGCTTGAATGCATGCCTATGGGGATTTTCTGCAAGGATTAATCCTGTTCACTATCAAGCTATGCTGTCGGAGCTGCTGGGTTTCTGAGTTGTAGGTCTGTCACAAGTTTTCTTGTGTTACTGAATGGCAAAGAAGGACATACCGTTATGTCTAACACTCGAGGACTGGAGCAGCTATTCAATTGTAAATAAATTCTTATGCAATAGTTGTCATTATAGCAACTTGACAAACGTCCAACACTTTGCTAACATCTGTCAAGTACTGATTGTTCTTTCATCATTTCTCCTTCATGAATAGTATGCAACACAGTATCTTGTATGCAACGTAGTATCTTGCATACAACGTAGTGTCTTGTTTTAGAAGTTATATGTTTGTCTCCTTGGGCTTTTTTTATTTTTTCCCTTCTCCCCTCCCTTTCCCCCTTCTCCCCCTTTGAATACTTATGTGTATTTATGTTATTATGCCCTACATTCAAAACCATGAAGATTCTCAGTTCGTCTGAGAATTTTTACTACACTGAGCTTAGCTCTGAAGAACTTTGTCTCCTGCACAGACGATTTTTACTCCAGTTATGAAGATTATCACTGCGCCAGAAAAAGGACAATCACCAACAAGATACTTCATTTTAGTTCTTGAATAGCATCTTATTTATTTTTTTCTTTTTAGGATTCTGGATATTCTGCTTTCATTGTGTGGTAGATAAGAATCCCATTTTAACCTGATTAAATATTCCTTAAATAGCACAGAGTAAGAGGAGGCCTGATGTTTTAATGGTATAAGAAGGAGCTGATCTGCACTCCTGTGGAGCCAGAGCTGCAGCCCATGGCTGTGGGCTGAGGAGTTCCGAGTGTCACCCTTTTGCTTTCCATTCAGGAAATTTTGCCTCTCCCCTTCAGTGGTTGCTCACTTGCACGCTCACAGGTGGACTGTCACAGAGCATAGTTGAACCTTTTCCTCACGTTGTCCTCATAGCAGATGTATAGCACTCTCTACAGCTGCCCCTATGATTCCTGTGTCTGCAGATTATAACTTATACAGCTCAGCAGCTGACAAAAGCAGCATCCCACGTCCAAGCAGATATTCACAGAAGCTATATGTCTGAGTTTACCCATTTTTGATTTTGATGTCTCTTTACCACAGACTTACAGTACAGAACTAAGGGATATTCTCCAAGCATGGGAGGATGCTAGTTTAAAACACATGTTTATTCAGATGGTAGTGAAATTCTGGTGGGTTTACTCCAGAAAGCTGGGGAGGGAGAGAGCACCAGAAGATTTAGGAGGAGGTAAGAAAGATTCACATACAGAAAGTGCGTTGGTGGATATTAAAAGAAGGGGGCAAGGATGCTGTTTCCAACATCACCCATAGAACTGTTCTGTATGCCAGAGGAGTGCAAGGAGACTTGACTTCAAAATATGTCTAGAATTTCATGCTTTCTCTAAATAACATCCTCTGGACTGGATGAACAATGGCTAGCATCACCCAGAAGGATCACTTCAAAGCATTACATGAAACTGAGTAGGACTCTAAATAGTGTGACAGTACAGATGTGATGTAAATTCTTCTTGGATGACTATGAGCCAGAATACCTCTCTTTCACACAAAATAAATTGAGTTTATTATATGTAAACTTTCCCTGAGATACATATATGTCTTTGAATAACTTTAGAAAATGTATTCCTGCTTTCTTCATTCCTATTTCTCTGGAGATTCTTCTACAGTTGCCATCCACCTCTGCTAACTTCTTGTCTCAACAGTAGTCAAAAACCAGCTTAATGTTTTTTAATAGGTTCTCATTAAATTGAGTGCTATTATCAGACAATAGGTATAGAAAACTGATATTAAGGCAGAAAAAATATTCATGTAGATCACTGGTTTTAATCTAACCCATGCCATTATTAACCAGAGAATATACAATTTGGTGGATAATGTGAACTTGACTGGTGCTTTCCATTTACTTCATAATGACAAGCTATACATCATATAACAATCATCTAGCTAGGAACCAAATAGAACTGGACTAATATCTGCTTTGCAATGCAACTCTCTTAAGAGTAGAAGTACAGTATTATTTAAACAATACAAAAAAATTTACTCCTTTTGCAGTGTTGTAGGTGCTTTGTGGCTATTACTACTCATGATACTGTCAATCTATTCTCTGTTAAAAACACTGGTATTGCTTAAAGAAAAAGGAAAGAAAATACATGTGGGGATTCACAGTGATATATAGTGAAGGTAAGTATATATATTGTGGGGTTGAAAAGGGTTTATTTAATAATGAGAGGTAAGATATTTGAGTCTTTCATATTCAGCTGGAATACTCCATTGTAAGTCAGGCATGTTAAATTACTCTTTCCTTTCCATTACTGAAACTGGTAACCCACTCCAGAAACACACAGAGATTTGAAAAAGAGAGGTCAAAACTAGCACATGCATACATCTAAAGTGTTTTGGAAGGATAACAAGACTTTTAATCCATCCCTCCTTGTTTACTGACAGCAGGAGATCTGAACCAGCTGTTTAGCAGGTTAGGAGGTAATCATGCACAGCTAATTGCTGCTCCTAGAACACTACTTTTTAAAGATGTGGATTTCTACCCTGTGAGGTTGCCCTGTTTCAGACACTCAGGGTCTGAGTTGCAGGAGACTGGCTGTTGATGCAACTTACAGAGTCTTCAGGAGATAACAGCAAATGACCAAAACAAAAGAAAAAAATGAAGTCCTTAAAAGCCTAATATATCAATTTTAAAAATCAACAAAAAATACCAATCCCATGATATGGAAAGAAGTCCTGGAACATGAAAATGTGTATTCCAATTACATATTGCCTGCAATACGTAATTTTGAAGTTGCTCAACAAGAGAGAACAGTAATAAATGCATGAAACACTGGAAAATCTAATAAACCCCATGTCACATCAACAAATACTACCATCAAAAAAAAAAAAAAAAAAAGCAAAACAAACAAAAACCAAAACCCAAACGAAACCCAAACAAGATCCCACCAAAAAAAAACACACCTCAAAACTGTTGTAAGACAACTTATAGGAGAAAACAAAGAATCAAAATTCCCACTTGTCTGAGTTCCTTTCTAATTAAGTTATCAAATTCAAAAATAGCAAGCTGCTTATTTTACATGGTTGTTCCATAATTCAAGCATTACAGGTGAGAGGAAAAGAGAAACAAATAGAGAACTCACAACTACTTTATTAATATGGGAAAATATAGAGATAGTAAAGGATACAGTAAAGGGTACTTCTGATGTTGGCTTATCTTACCAACCCCAAGGACCCTATGAAGATGATCAGGATAACAGCTCCGATGGTCAATACCCTGGTGCAAGGTGGCAGGCTCAACCTTAGTGGATGTCCCTTCGGAGGTCATGTTGACCTGGGTGGTATGAGGTTCTGCCTCCTCCCCATTGCGTGAGGCTCAGGGTTTTATATTGACAAAAATGCACACTCATTCTAACCCAGGGGGCCATCCTATGTTGGAGGAAGTGTCCAGCAATATCTAGAAAGGTCTCCAAGGGTCGAGAGTTTTCCAGGGACTTCTAAAGTGGAACTTTCCAGGGAGGAACCAACGCTGGACTTTCCGGGGAGCAGCCAAAGCAGGACTCCCTGGGGAGGAGCCAGACAAACAGTACTTTTCTATCTTTGTGTGTTTCACCACAGACAATTATCTATTGTCCCTGACACAATGGCATCTACACATTGTATGGACTTTAAAATTTTCACTGAACAAACACAAACAAATTACCTGAAGTACAGATACTAGTTTTATGCAGACATTTTCATAGCTAGCCAGCTCATCGTTATATAGAAGTCAGTCACTTTGCCAGTTGACGAGACTGAGTTTTCAGCTCCTAGTAAAAAGGGGAAAAGAAGGACTTTCAGAAAACAAGCATAATCAATTACATTTTGTTTCCATCATTTCCATATGTATGACCACGTGTATGGCCCTGTGAAAGCTTTTCTGTACTGCACCTGAGCTGACAGAAAAGAAAATTAAACAAGCCACAGGAGAATTATTTGGAGGATTTAAAGTATACAAAGCCTTGACAAAAACTGTGCAAAAAAATGTTTTAGAAGTAACATAAAAATTGAAAAATACATTCATTTTCTTTTACAGATACTTTTTTTATTCCTTTTTTCCTAAGATGAAAGATTTAGATTTTGTCTACATTACTTCAGAAGAAATCACTTGCTTTAAAAAAAAAAAATTACTAAGAAATTACATCACAGAATTGGATTGTACTAAATGACAAAGCTTATTTTTTCAGTGCTACAAACCAGTATTTATGGACTGAATCAATACTTATCAGCTCTCCAACTCAAGAAGCAAGCTTGTCAAGAAAAGAAGCTTGGTATGCTTATAAAAATACTGAGAGAGAAAGTGGGATAATATTTTAAATGATGTTCTTCACCTTATATTTAATTAGGACTATTTGGTTTGAGCGATGGGGTGTGTGTGTGGTGTGTGTTTGCTTGTTTGTTTCTCTGAAGAAAATATCAAACTTAGAGTAATATTGAATATTGTTTCTTTTCTTTTTTTTTTTTTTCTTCTTTTTTTTTTTTTTTTTTTTATTCCAAAGTCAAAATATCTTGTCTTTATCAGGTATAAATCAGCTAAAAACTGAGAACTGAAAACTTACTTAGAACTGAAAACTCAGCTTAGAGAAGTCACAATTTCTGGTGAAATGAGAAGAAATAAAACATTTCAAAGTGTACTCAAAACAGTTGAAAACACAGTTTTCCTTCAAAATTAAGTTTCAGGAGATTTTTTTTTTAGTAATCTTAGTTCTCTTTTATGATTTCTATGTATCACTGAATGTCAGTTCTGTTCTTTTATGTATTCTATCAGACAAATCAATGTCTTTGAATGCATGTTCTTTTAAATGTATTTACTCTTGGCACTTGCAATTTCGAGTCAGTCAAATATTGCCTAGTTTTGTTGCTCTCTTTGTATGTTTTACTGTGATCTCTCACACAGTAACTGAGGAAGCATTTCTGTCTTGAATCCTTTTGTCTGAATTAAACGTTTGACCTCTGCAAATACTCGTAACTTTTAACTTAATTTTCTGTGGGCATTTGTTCCAATAAAATCTGATTCTTCTAATGAACATGGAAAATAAATAACAAAATAACAGAGGTCATGGTGTCCTGAGTGAATTACGTAAGTTACGGCTTAAACCATGACACATGGCCAAAGCAAGTCCATTAAACACTGCAAATAAATATTTGCCTATGTTTTTCTTTTATTCTCTATCCTTTAGTGTCAATACTACATTATGTAGATACTTTATCTTGCTTTCATAATAAGTAGAATGAGTAATTCATAGGTTTTCAGTTGAATTCTCAGGGCTGAGAAGTCATATCAAAAGAAAAACATAGGGATTCAGTCCAAAACAGGCCAATGAGATTTGTAAAACCTCAGTATCCTTGATGCTGGAAAAAAAAAAAAAACTTTCAAAAGCCAGCTAAAAATGATTATGGTTGTGATAACAAGAGACAACTTAAAAAAAAAAAAATAGCTAGATGTGAATGAAGTTCCTGTCAAACAAGCCTGTATGATCTCTGTGCATATTTGCAACTTATGGAATGGGTTATCGTGCAGGTTTCTGATTCCTCACCCGTAGGTCATGTTTCCGGGAGAGCAATTAAGATGCAATTTTAACAGGTTTTTCAGTAGACATACTCATGCACACATGGAGATTTTAAAGCTTTTCTTGTCATTTCAGCGTCTAATGTACACAGGCACCTGCTCCATAGGGGAAGATGTGAACATCTAGTTGAAGGGTTCTGCTGGAACACACTCCACCTTTGCCCCTTCACCCAGGCTTCTTTAGTGTGTGCTGGATGACTGTTCTTCGTCTAAGATTCATTTCATCAAGCTGTCAAAATGCATCCAGAGTGTATACAGACCAGAGACACGGGGGAGATTCCTGAGTCCCACACCATCAAGGTAACAATGGAGACACATGCACTTTTTCAGTATTTCCCATTAAGGTTAAAACTCACCTGAACATTTGTCACATTGTATTTCTCCTACTGTAAAGCTGTGAGGAAAAGGGTGCTATACCCAAATAATAATAATAATGATAATAATAAAAAGGGTAACATTTAAGGGTGAATTACTTACTTTATTGAAGTTTAAAGCAAATCTCTTATTCTTCTGTTTTTTTCTGTTTCTAATATAGATCAGAATCAAAGCCTAAATTATGCTTGCAATAGAATGTGCCTGGCACCAAGAACATAAATTTCATTTATCTCTTAAGAAGAAAAATAAAGTGTTGAGCCTGCATCACTCTGCATTCTTGTAATCAGACTTGCATTTTCTTGGAATTGCTCCACAGTTGAGATTGCAATTTAGTTTTTGATTAAATGTTTTCTACACTGAATTTCACTTTTGATTTTCTCTAGCTCTTATAACTGAAGTATAAGTTCGGTTTACTAACCCGTTGAACAGCATAGTATTCAGAGCAGCATCTTAGGTGGTAGAAGGTTGAGGAGAACAGTGTTGCAGAGTATTCTCTTAGTTCTGGATGACTAAAAACAATATCTTACGTTAAATGTAGCTGACTTCCTACAGCCTATGGGATGGCAATTGGAAATCCTGCCCTCCCAGGTCATAGAGAGGCTAACTGCAGATGAGATATTATCTCTCAGAAGTCAATTGTTTAATCTTCTGTCAGGATGAAGACAGGTAAAATAATCAGGTGAAATTTTGAGGAAGGTTATATATAATTTGTTATGATCTAGTTGCCTGAGTCATATCACAGCTACATAGCCAGTTTTAATTAGCATAAATTCACACTGTTGTCCAAAAGGATGGTATATTTTCCTCTTGCACCCAGCTACATATTCAGCTTTTATTAGCACAAGCATTCATACAGCAATGCAAACTGATCTACCTGACATATAAATCAAGAAACCAAATGAAGCTAACGAGCAGTTTTGCAGAAGATCAGTGACATGATCTATTGGTTTGGTTAATCTGATTGGAAGAATGCTTTTACTCCATGCAGATCTGGGAATCAGGTGGCTACTTTCAAGTGCAGGGCAGATTTATGGTAGGTTAGAGAGACAGAGTAGTCATGGAGCCAGCATCCTATGACATCAGCAGTTGCAGGGATACACTTTTATGGATCTCATGCTAGCCAGACTCGGAGGATCTCACTGTCACAGAATGCCCCTTTAACTCCTCTTGTAAAATACAAGAGCCTTCAGCCTCCTGGAGCTAAAGCCAGGGGCAAAGTGAAATATCAAAATATTCAGTGACTGCAACAAAGTCAAGCTTTTCAGTGTCAGCATACATAGTGGGATTATTAACCTCTGATTTAAGCAATATTCCGAAATAACAAATGGATCCTGTTATTTGAAAAGAAAGAGTGTCACAAAAGTCACATTAGTGCATGACCCATAATTCAGCAGAAACTTTTTTTTTTTTTTTTCCAGGAGAGCAGTAGAGACTTGTAGACCTTCGAAAGTAATGAAAGTGGAAAGTTGCCTCCACTTTTACTGCTATTTCATCTCTTTTCTGAGGTGGAAGTCTTCTCTGAAGACTGAGATGTTGTCTGTTTAGGTGAACTCTCTCTCTAGCATGAAAGATCATGAATAAGACTTGAGGAATACAAGGCACTACACAGGAAAACATCACATCGGGGTGTGATGAGGAAATTGCTTCCCATAAACCTTGCTGGAAAAGATAAAAAGATGCCCAAATGTTTTTAACTATGCAAAAATATTAAGGAAAATAAAAGCCCTTGAAACTAAGGCATTACTTAAAACTGAAGAGGGATGTACAGGAGCTGAACAAATCAGGAAGAAGAATCTGGTCAGATATTTATGAGTACATAGTCATAAATGGGCTTGAAAAAGTTACTGTTTTGCAAAACTGAGCCACTCTGCCGGTTTTATCTGGGATAGAGTTAATTTTCTTCATAGCAGCTAGCAGGGGGCTGTACTTGGCATTTTTTCTGGAAACAGTGTTGATAACGCGTAGATGTTTTTGTTATCACTGAACAGTGCTCACACAGGGTAAAGAACTTTTCTGCTCCTCACATCATTCCACCAGAGAGTAGGCTGTGGGTGCCCAAGGAGTTGGGAGGGGATTCAACAGGACAGCTGACCCCAACTGAGCAAAGAGATGTTCCATACCATATGACATCATGCTCAGCATATAAAGCTGGGGGAAGAAGAAGGAAGAGCAGGACTTTCAGAATGATGGTGTTTGTTTTCCCAAGTAACCATTGCATGTGATGAAGCCCTGCTTTCTTGGAAACAGCTGAACACCTTCCTGCCAATGGGAAGTGGTGAATGAATTCCTTGTTCTGCTGTGCTTGCATGTGCAGCTTTTGCTTTACCTTTTAAACTCTCTTTATATCAATGCACAAGTTTTCTCACTGTTACTGTCCCAATTCTCTCCCCCACCCTGATGCAGAGAGAGTGAGCCAGCAGCTTCACAGCGCTTAGATGCCAGCTGGGGCTAAACAATGACACCTGCCTTAACACTCTGTGAAACTAATGTTGAGAAGGAAGAATTTTAATGCACCTGAAGATCTTAGGTGCACAATTCCCTCTGAAAAGCTAAGGAATTGCATCCTTTGTTCTAAGGTATACTTTGACTCTCTTTCTTCTGCAATTTCTCTATATAGGACAAAGAGAAATTAACCACTCTGCAGAATGCCTTACCATGTATGTTTGTGAAATTCAGCCACCTACAAAAGATTATCCTTTCCTCCTCTGACACAGGGAAGAGCTATCCAGCCAAGCCCTTTTCAGACTTCTCCAAATTCTGTTCCTCCACTTACCTTTGGCCACTTGACTTCATTTTAGCTTGCTGCAATAATGAGAGCCTTCTTTGATAGAAAGTGACATAAAAAAGACCTCATTTCCTTCTTCTTGATTAATTTTGCATCCCTCAGTACCTATTTACTTTGATAGATCAGAAAATCATTTCCCAGGAAATGATTGAATTTAAATAGCACTTATCTTAAGGAGAGAGTAATGGAATTGGTGCAGTGTTTTTCAGGGTTACTTGTTTGTGGGCAGATTGTGTGTCCATTTTAGTGCTTCAATACTGTGGTTTGAACCTTGTAAAAAGAAAAAAAAAAAAAAATCCTGACTTATGAATGTTAATGCAGCTAAATAGCCACCCGACCTTTGTTTCAGATTGTCAAGCATAGACATCTCCTAGTATACTCCCAACTTTATTCAGTAAAAGAAAGCTAGAATACAGATATTCACTAGAGAAATTACAAATCAGAAGGACAGAAGGATTTTCTTGTTTCATCAGAAAGCAGTGTCTTGCAGGAAAAAAAAAAAAAGAAAAAAAAAGAAAAAAAAAGAAGGAGTTAGGAGAATTATTTCAAGCTTAAGCATAGATAATAGGTGGTAATAATTAATTGTTAGGAAAGGAAGAAAGAATTATGTTTTTAAAATTCCTAAGAACTGAGACAGGTAATCAGGAGAGAGTCCATTTTGAGAGGAAAAAATTAAATGGAAATACACAAAATGTGCAAAACAAGTGGGAGGGAAAAAAATATTGTCCAATAGGAAAAACTGGGTATTTGATAACATCAGCTCCTGCTCACAGATCTTTACTGCTTTACTCAGTACTGCACATGCAGAATCTGTAAGTGAGTCTTATGCAGAGGTCGTGCATACAAAAAGTAATTGTCCTTTGTATACCTCTATAAGTGCTATCTGTAACCTAAATTGTCTTGCAAGAAGCTAGCTAGATTTGTGAAAATAATTTGCAAGCTAATTTTCTCAGCAAAACCAATCATCTCTAGGAGTCAAATTGTATTCTTTAATTTTTTGAAGAAAAATTGCCAATGCTGCTCAGCAACAGAAAAAGAAAAAGTATGAGCAGGAAGGAAGAAACAGCAAAGGTAGAGTAGGAGGTTTACTTTTTCTACAGTAGTTGAGCAATATCAAGATTTCTAAGATGTGAATGGTAGATGGTGGTTAGGAGCTGAGGAAACTGGTAAAAGTAATATTAATTTTGACAGCCAAGTGATCATGCTGACACTGAAAACTGGTGCAGTCTCTTGTTTTGGGGAAACATAATTAGGCAATAAGTAAATCAATTCACATTGCACAATGGTGAATGTGTATTTCTTTATTGAATTGTTCTGTTTTCTTCAGGTAGCATGTGTGTCAAATGATGTAATAGTTGCCATGGGAACTATCCTTGCATAATAAAAAATGTAGAACAAAGCTCTGAGAGCTTCTAAAGCCCTACCTGGCATGCACATACTATTTTTTTATAAAAAAAACCCCAAACAAACAAACAAACAAAAAAACACCAAACAAACCACCACCAAACAAACAAAAAAGTAATAAAAATAATGTTCTTCCACTTAGACCCTTAAGTAGGACTTCATTCTTGAAACAGACCTGCTAATAGTGGTGTCTGGAGTAGGCGTATGATCATTTATTTAGAAAAGGAGGAAAAAAAAAAAAAAGAAAATTATGAGGGAAATTGTAAGTTTTAGAGGTGCTTTAGAAAGATGGATGGTACAATGTGCTGGTCTAGAGCTAATGGAAGTTTCTTAATATTGCAGTTTAAATACAACTGCTTTTCCAGTGAGAAAAAAACAATTGTATTTATTTATTAGCATCAGAAAGTGTATCCAATACTATTCCTCCTTCTATTCTATCTTTATAATGCTGGAAGAGAAGAGGAAAGCATTTTCTGCAAAAGCACTTAAATAGCCTTTTGGGAATCTGAGTGTTTCACCAAGCCTAATATTTTGCAAATGCCATAATTTAGTGTCAAAATAACACATTTTATTTTTTATCCAGAGGGCATGTTTATACTATGGTCCTTTTACTTCTGTTTTTCTTCCAGCATACACAGAAATCACATCTTTATAACCGGGACTCAGAACCCAAAGAAAAGCAGTAGTTCCTGATGTTTCTTTTTCCTTCTTTGTGATTATATAGCTAAGTGGAATCAGATGCGATTAATTACTCTTTAAAATAACTTTTCCAAAGAAAAAACCCAAACCAAATCTAACTTTGCCAAATATGGATTAGATGGAAGATTTCAATTTTTATTATATTTTTTGAGAACTCTAATGACACTGCTTACTACTTGGAATCTTTTGTGAGTCACAAATAACTGTCTTTCTGCACACAGTGCACAGTGAATTTCAGTTTAAAAGGATAGACTGCTAAGTAGGGCTCCTCCAGGAAGCCTTAAGCCTTCAGTTAATATTTGCTTTGTTTTGTTTAATATATGGAATACAAATTTTCAATATAAACAAAGTTTATACTTTCCTAAGTTCTGAAAACACTGATCTTTTATAAAGTGTATGACTAACTTCCAGAAATACATCCAGTGTTTTTATTAGATACGCTGTACTCCCACAGCATCTTTCTTCATAAGTACTCTACTGACATTTATTAATTAATGGCCTGATCCTGCAACCCTTACTCATCCACATAATTTTTACTTGTGATTGCAATAATTCAGACCTTTTCCCTGAGTAAGATTTACAGAGTGTATGCCTGTTCAACAGTAATGAAGTCATAAACACATAACTGAGTAAGGCTTTAGGAAACTAATTGCTACTTGGCTTGATGGGAGTAGTCATGAATAAATTAGGCAGGGTGGCCCAGAATATACCTGGCTGTAGCAAAAGAGGCTGAACCAGGGTGGTTCCTCACGTATTCAGGACTAGTTTTTAAGAAAACCAGGGTCTCTCTGAGGAGAAAAAAGGATAAAGTTAAAAAAGAAAGAAAACAAGGAGAACCGTCTATGAGACATATAGGAGAAAAGGTGGAAGGATACGGGTGTCACAGGTTCAAAAGTATAAAAGCAAGAAACACCAAGCACAGCGCACCATGGGCACCCACCCTTCCCTGAAGATATCCAAGGAGTTGCTATGGGTGCCTTGTCCTAGGATTTGGCACCACAAAGGAAGGGAAGAAGGCCCCACAGCAGCTGTAGCTGTGACTCTTCACACACACGCTTCCCTCCTTCAAGACTGTTCTTGGTGGATTGAATCAGCTTGTATGGGGAGAGGGGACTCTTGCAACTCAATGAGGACTTAGAATATTCAAGTGTATATAAAAGGTGAGGGGAAAGTACAACTACCACCTTTGTGACAGGGGAAGGCTTCTGACTCACTTGGAGGGCCTTTGTGCCTGACTTTCCCTTCTGTTGCAGGGGGAAATGGGGAACCTAACAAAAACCCATGCTGTGTATACACCCATGTTCACCACTTCTTATGCAGCTTTCAGCTGATGCGTCCAGGGGATCAGGGAATCAGATCTGAACCATAAGGTGGTCTATTGTCTTCTTACCCTCCCTTCAAGTAGTAAAAGGTCTTTTTATCCTGGATGTTGGCAGGACATAACACACAATAACGAGTTTAGTTAAGCATGAGCTTACAAAGACATTTTCATGGCAATTTCATGGTCTTTCTAGATGTTATGCAGCCTGTTCAGGCATATGAAAGAGCTGTGTAAGGAGGTTTCACACAGGGAAATGTGGAGGATAGGAAGGCTAGCCACAGAGGAAAAGAAGTAGTGGAGGGTAAGCATGATATATCCTCCATGGCATGCGCAAAATAGAAGAGGATTCTTTTATAGCAATAAAGGAATACACAAAGTATCCTTTAAGGATATGCATGTATCCTTTAAAAGGATACATAAAGTATCCTTTATGTCCTTGAACAAACTGTGGGGAAATGCAGTAGATGGATGACTCTGCTGATTATGCAAGAAGCACAAAGCCAACACCTTTCTGCCTTCCATGGCCATCCTTGGTACACTGAGGGGGGCTCTACCACTGGAACACAGGAGTCATGTGGCAGGGGTTTCACTAGGAGGTTTCTGCTTTTGTTGGTGTGGAGGACCTTCCAAGTTCTTCTAGACAAGAAGAACTGGCAGAAGGCAAGAAGTTCAGACCTCTCAGGCTGATGGCCAAAAGCTATTAAAGCCCTAGCTGCTTAAAAGGTGCTTTGGATTGTGACTATTTCTCAAGATAATGTTACAGCTGCTCTCAGGAGCATCATTCACCATGGTTGCCACTTTCCTTCACATCTCAATAGCAGCAGCAAGTTTGACTTTCCAAGGTCCCTACTTCCAGACTGGGATAGGAGTTTTAGTCCTAGGTCTGTGTTACATATTATCTCCTGCCTTCTACCCCTCTCCTTCCCATGCTTACGCATCTGAAAAGCCTTGAGTCACCTCTATGCCTCACAAAATATCCGCAATGGCATTGGATTCTGAGCCCAGAGCAAGCAGTGTGTTATAACCTTTTTAAATGTGGTTTGGATGTAATTATGTAACACTTCTTACTCATGTTAATGGTCTCAAAGTTTTCAGCAGAATAACTCAGGAGTAAAAATTATTCACAGGAATAAGAGTTTGAGGATCAATTATTTATCTATAAATGTTGGGAAAGTACTTGCACTTTAAATAAGAAATTCTTGGGAGAAAAGACCTGGGTTCATCACAAGGACTACAGATACTTTCTTTACTAAATTGTCTAATTCAGGTTGTTGGACAAAGCTCCCTCTAGGGAGAGAGAGCTAGGAGGAAAAGGATGGCATCTACAGATATTTATTTAGCTCATTAAGGTCTAATTCTCTGCCTAGAGAAGCTTCTCTGTCTCTCCTGGCAGGAGGGAAGCTTCCAGTAATTAGGCACCTAACTTGCACACTGTTGCAAAGTGGGATGAAGCCTAGTTGCTGTGCAATCAATTTTGCCCAATGTGTCCATGCCAGCCATGGAAATTCAAATCATGTAGAAGCTATTCTCACTATAACCCCTGCTGTAACCTCCTCTGTCTCTTCTTGGCCCAGTCATCTATGTTACAATGACCCCTTGCCCAGCCCTGATGCACCTCAGCAGCATAACTTGGCCCAGACTTTTGAGAAACAAGTGATGAGAAAAAGCTATGAGAAGAGTAGACAGTGAAGCTGAGAAGGGTAAGAAAGTGAGAATTACAGACACAGGTATGATTACAGATATGGGGAGTGATAGTACCTTAAAGATTCAAGATGAAAACCACCAATTGGTTGTCACTAAAAAAGAAAAATACCCAAACACAAAACAGCCCAAGGAGTTAGTTGGTGTCATTAATGTCAGTGTGT
Source organism: Psilopsiagon aurifrons (assembly GCA_025447955.1). Classification (NCBI taxonomy): domain Eukaryota; kingdom Metazoa; phylum Chordata; class Aves; order Psittaciformes; family Psittacidae; genus Psilopsiagon; species Psilopsiagon aurifrons. The sequence continues at coordinate 9,575 of JAOEHY010016184.1, read as the reverse complement.
TGCTGATGTCAGTGGTCTCCATGGGGGTGGTAGTTTAGCAAGACCAAGGGATCAATAACTAAGCAAAACTTACCAACATTTTAAGGAGCAGCTGAGGCTGACGTTTTTGCTTGTCACTAATGCCTGTCTGGGCAGGAGTGACTTTTCAGTGCCTTCTTGAAGGTGGCAAACTTGCTGAGGGAGCACTCAATCCCACTGCCCACGTCACCGGCACAGAGGTTGAACAAGACCAGTCCCAACACAGATCCCTGAAGGACACTCTCATTACTGGTCTCCAGCTGCACATTGTGCCATTGACCAAAACTCTTTGTGTGTGGCCATCCAGCCAGTTCTTTATCCACCGAGTGGTCCACCTATCAAATTGATATCTTTCCAACTTAGAGACAAGGGTGTCAATTGGGACAATGTCAAATGTTTTGCACAAGTCCAGGTAGATTCCATCAAGTGCTCTACCCCTATCCATCATTTCCGTAGCTCCATCATAGAAAGCTACCAGATTGGTCAGGGAGGATTTCCCCTTAGTGAAGCCATGCTGGCTGTCACCAACCTCCTTGTTTTTCATGTGCCTCAGCATGCCTTCCAGGAGAATCCGCTCCAAGATTTTGCCAGGCACAGAGATGAGGCTCACTGGTGTGTAGATCCCCAGCTCATCCATTTTCTCAGGCCACCTGTCCTTGTTTCCACCTTTTATAAGCCTCTTTTTAACTTCAAAGTTTCCTCAGCAGCTCTTATTCATCCAAGGAGGTCTCCTGGCCTTCCTGCTGCAGTTTCTTGTAGTTGAGATGCAACACTCCTGAGCTTGCAGCAGGTGATCCTTGAATATCAACCAACAGTCTTTGACCCCCCTGCCCTCTAGGGCTATATCCCATGGAACCTTACTAAGCAGGCTCCTGGAGGCCGAAGCCTGCTCTCTCGAATTCAAGAGCAGTGAGCTTGCTGCATGCTCTTCTCACTGTCCTGAGGATCTCAAATTCGACCATCTCATGATCGATCGCTGTAATCAAGGCTGCCCTGGAGCATCACATTTCCAACCAGCCCTTACCTGTTGATGAGGACGAGGTCAAGCATGGCACCTCTCCTTGTTGGCTCCTCTATTACCTGCAGAAGGAAGCTGAAGCTGTCTTCCAAACAATCAAGGAACTTCCTGGCTCGCTTGTGCCAGGCCATACTGTACCTTCAACAGATATCAGGGTGGTTGAAGTCCCCCATGAGAATGAGGGCCTGTGAGCTTGAGGCTATTCCTATCTGTCCATAGAGTGCTTCATCCACCGAGTCCTCTTGGTCAGGCGGTCTGTAACAGATCCCCACAAGAATGTCTCCCATTGCTGATCTCCCTTTAACCCTGACCCACAAACTCTCTATTGACTGCTCATCTGTCCCCAGACAGAGTTCCATACTTTCCAGCCTATCCCTAACATAAATAGCAACTCCTCCTCCCCGCCTACCAGGCCTGTCTTTTCTAAAAAGCCTGTAACCTTCCATTCCAGCACATCAGTCATAGGAGCCATCCCACCGTGTTTCTGTGATGTCTATTATATCATACCCCTGTAGACATGCACACATCTCTAATTCCTCTAGTTTATTCCTCATGCTATGGGTATTTGTATAGAGGCATCTGACCAGAGCTCCAAATGAAGCCATCTCATTGGCTGGAGGGCTGGAATATCTTTACATTGCTCTGGGCTTTTATTAGAGATGCTGGCAGCAGTTTATCATTATGAAGTACCAGAGTTCACTGGTCACAAAAAGCCAAGCAGGTTGACTTGTTGAGTTCTTTTGATACAGTGTTCACTGAAAATATTTCAACAACTCTGTCCTTGAATCTGCACATACTAAAGAAGTTGTTTAGGAGGCTCTCTAATTTTCTTTTACCTAACTTCATTTTTTCCTTCTTGTTAACTGTCCTTAGTTAGCCATAAGTAATGACTTCAATATGTCAGAGTTCTCTAGCCTTTTTCTGCCCTGGGTGCTGCAAGAATGATTTTCATACGACATTGACCCATTATGTTTTTAGTGTTGTACTGAAAAATACAGACTCCTCCTGATTTGTCTTTTTATCGAAAACCATCAGCTCTCAGTTTTCAAGGCAGAGAGAAAATACACCTAATCAGTGAGACAGACTTGATATTGTCGTGGTTGAAACCCAGCTATAATTCACCCAGTTTGCTCACTCAGTCCCCCCTCCTCCCCTGCTCCCAAAGGGGATGGGGAGGAGAATCGAAAGAATGCAACTCCCACTGTCTGAGACAACAGTCTTGTAACCAATGTACAACACAAACCACTGCTGCCGCCACCACCAGCAACAATGACAACAGCCACCCCATGACTGAGGTGTGAACTAACTCTTCCAGATTCATGCACCCAGTTTTTACATCCTGGACATGATGTGCTGTGGTATGTGATATCTTTTTGCTTAGTTTGTGTCAGGTGTCCTGTCTCTGCTTCCTCCTGGCTTCCTCTCCTCCTTGGCAGAATATGAGATTCAGACAGTTCTTGGTCAGACTAAACATTACTGCAACAACTGAAAACATCGGTCTTATCAACGCTGTTCCCCACCTGAAAGTCAAAAACACAGCGCTGCACCAGCTACTAAGAAGGAGAAAAATGACTGCTACTGCTGAAACCATTACATATCCCTGAGTTCTGTAAATGTCATTTCTTTATAAATATAATCTATTAAATTCTTCTGTATTAAAAGCTCAGTTGGAAACCTGACTTACATAAGGTCAGGTTAAGCTGGTTAAAACTTAGCAAAAATGTGCTTAAAGTCCATAGGAAGGCAATAAAATTATTTTGAAGCTCCAAATTTAACAGAAGACAGCAGGGAAGAAAGTGGTCTTTCTTCTTTTCGCTCTCTTTACAAAGAATAGTTACTGATAGAAAGGACCTCAAGATCATCTAGTTCAGCCCTCCTGCCATGGGCAGGGACACCTCCCACTAGACCGTGTCACCCAAGACTCCATCTAATCTTGCCTTGAACACTACCAAGGATGGAGCATTTACCACTGCTCTGGGCAATCTGTCTCAGTGCCTCACCATCCTCACAGCAAAGAACTCCTTCCTTATATCTAACCTGAGCTTCCTTTAAAGTAAGTGTGCAAATTTCCAGGGCCTTCCAGTCTGCGAAAAACTTTTTGATCAGAGATTTGGAGTGAAAATGCCCATACTCCTCCAAGAAATGAAAGCACATGCAAAACTAGTCACTTCAGTTACTTTTTAATTTTATCACAAGAACAACAAGTAGACTATAAAAATGAAGAAAATTCTAGCCTCTGTGGTAAACCAGATTAAGCAAAAAAGGCTTAAGAAGTACTGTCCTCCATGTTCTTGTAAGAAATTTGTCCATGCACATGCCTTGCAAGACCAGTGATATCTAGAAAAAAAAAAAAAAATCTCTGTCGCCAGTCAGGCTTGGCTCTGGGTTTGATCCATGCTTCAGAAAAGCCCTCCTGTTTCTTACATCTCTACTGCTGCTTGCACCTTATGTTTTCAGGAGGCTTTCAAAACCAGTGTCACTTTGGTGCTGCTGAAATCTTTTCCTCTGCCTCTGTCTTGTTCTCTCATACTCTGGCCTTACAGACTGTTTTTATTTGCATCAGAATTAATTTTCAGTACACTCCACAAGCCCTTCTAGCTCAGTGAGTGTTTAGGTAACTGCAGGCAGCTGCATGCAGCACATATAGCCTCAGGTCAGTTCAGATTAATCCCAGCCTTAGGAGTCTGCAAGTCTGAAGCCATGATAGAGGATCTTGTGTTGTACAGATTCTCTCTATTTGCCCTATACTGCACCCCAAAAACATCCCTTCAGTCAGCAGCCAGAGGTGTTCAAAGGACACAGCAAAGCATTCTCACTTCCTTGGCATAAGATTCTGCTTCCCCCCAGCTGCACTAGACAAAACAAGGCAAACAGTCTTTTGGTGAATTAGCACCATACACTTCTGGTACATTTTATGAATATTTAAACAGGTACAATATATGATATTTTGACAGAATTTAATAAGAAAATGGTAAAGCAAAATGGGAAATCCAATTTGGGCCTTTTTTTTTTTTTTTTCCCCTTTTATTACTACTAAAAACAACATAAGAATTTAACATTTTTAAAGTAAAAAAAAATTAAAATTGACAAGTGCCAGAAAACTGGAAATGTTTTCATGAAAGCGTGGTTTTTAGGGGAGAATCATGATTATTTATATTCTGTCTTACTTATTGGGTTTTTTAAAATAAATAAATTACTTCAACTGAATTCTTTGTAATTAACTTCTAGACATTAGACAAAGAATATAGCCTTACTATAGCTTATAAAGACAATGTTTTACTGGAAGTTTTAACAATAAGCAGAGGTATTGTTGCATTCTTTCCCAAGAGGCAGATAAATGACATAAATTGAAAATGATTCCATGTATTTTCTGCATCTTAGCCATTTTTCTTTCATTTCTTTGAAAGAAAGGCAAAAGGATTTTAAGAAAAAAAAAGTTTGAATGCTTAGGAGAAAGTTATAGTTTCCTGTCTGAGATACTATATAAGAGCAATACAAACTAATTTTCTTGTCTAAAACACATATATTGGTAACTGTGGCAGTAGAATGGGACAGTTGGACCTTGCAAAGAGGATTATTTCACATTCATAAACAAGAATCATCTCTGTTTTCATTCTGGATAGACATTCTAAGCCATAACTTATTTTCTGTTTTGGATTTCTTTTCTATCAGAAGCAGTGAACATGTTAATAAGAAGGTGTTTGATTTTTAAGAAGAAATAGGCAGAAGGAGATTAAAGAAGTAAACATGGGACATAAAAATAAATAGATAAAAACCAGATTACCTTTGAGTGAAAGATATAAAGGAAAAAAAAAAAAACCCACAATTAGTGCTCTAAAATATTTACTGACTGATAAAGGAAAAGGATTGCATAAATGTCAGTTTTCTTAACCTAGAGGACCAGGCACAATACTTTTGTCAGCACATATTTGAAATATAAGTGTGATACACTGTGCATATTTGGTGAGTCCTTCTCCCAAAGGAGTAAGCTGCATCTATATCTTTGACATAGAATTTTGGTGTACTGAATATGTACTGAAGGTGCCTTCGATACAGTCTGTACAGCTGTATTTCTACAGCTCTGGAGACACTCAAAGTGCAAGTAGATTAATACAATGCCAATGAAATCAACGCATCTCTGCCAATTTACGTCAGCTGAAGTTCCAGGGTTCTTGGAGTGGAAAGAAATTACACAGATGGTCCAAAAAAACAGAAAAAAAAAAAAAAAAAGAAGATGGAATTCAGTTGAGGGCACATTGAAAACACACAGAACTAACTAAGCCTATTCTTCATCAGGTTTCTACAGAAAGAGTTGAAGTGTGTTACGGCAACTGTAGAACATCCTTGCAGGATTCAATTCATATAGCTAACCAATTAATAAAAAATAACAGAACAAGTTTCAACAAATGTATACTCATTTATCAGTGACTTGCAAACAGACACAAATCAAATCTTCCATAAACAAAATAGTAGAAACCAAGGAGATTACAGTATTTTAAGTTTAATACTTAACATAGACTGTGTTCGCACCCTCAGTTATTTCAGCAGCAGTTGTCTGCTTCAACAGCCATGGTTCTGGAAAACAGACCCCCAGGTAAAAAAATTAACACTCTTCTTTTGTAATTTCTTGAAGAGAGTTCCTTCAGCTCCTTTCCAAACACTGTCACCATACCCATTTATATAAAATTGCTCACAACAAAAACTAATGGAAAACTTAACCCTTGAACCTTAGAATAATTTGCTTTTATAGCTTGGCCTGAATAATATTGCTGTAAACTTTTTATCAGTTGTTAGGGAAATGTATGATCTTGTGGAAGCAGAGCAAGCTTTTTTATTTACTTGAAAGCATGCATCTACAGCTGCTCAACTGAGCACCTTACCAGGAGAATAACCAGGTGGCGTCCAGTATCATAATTTCTAATGTCATTTTAGATATCCTAACATAGGTATATCAGTTGACCTCTAGCTGGATCAACATAGTAACAGTCTTCTATTACTCCTGTGCCATACCTTGCAACCTGTGTTGATGTTTCCTTTACCATGCTCAGGGTGAAATGGCAACTGCATTGAGTCATATATCTCTATCAATTATAATCAGAACATGTACACTCATCTCACATGTAGCCAGATGCATTAAAGACAAATTAAATTGTGCATGTGTATCTTGAGTTCATGGTCAAACATAAACTCCACACCAAAAAGAATTCAGACAATTCCTCTTGGAATATAGGTATTTGGAAGGAAGAGCATAGGAGTGCATACCAAATGGGAAATTTGATCCAAATGCAGATGCCTGCTGCTTTAAAGCAGGCTGAATGACTTGTGATCAACTTAATCCATGGCCAAGTGTGACTAACGAGTCAACTAATTTGATTGAGATCAGAACAGTTATGGCCAGTCAACAACTGACTCAGTTAATAGCCAGGGCAAAGATAACTGGGGTCTCCACAAACCTTAAAAAAAGTGGATTCATCTCTTGCAGTTTTAGACAGTGAGTAGAGCACTGTGCCTGAGCTAGGTACTATTATATATACAACTGAGAGAAATATGAACATCTAGCACACAGTTCATCTTTCCTAGTTTATTAAACTACATTAGGTTGAAATATATTTCTTCCTAACAGTGTCTATTTCTCTTCATTGGCAATAAAAAGAACCTAGGGCTACTAGTTTAAATTCAGGCATCTACATTTGATCAGAGGACTCACACCTGGGTGTCTGTAGATAATAGTGTGTCTTAGATCAGAGAGAAGCTCTGCACCATCTGCTCCAGACAGGCTTGTCTAAAGCTCCAGCCCAACCAGAGGCAGACTTTATCGGCATGCCAATTACAGGAACATCTGTATTTATCCTTAAATATGCCCTGTAGCTAGAAGTACCTAATCCCATCCAGTTATCTTATTATTATTAAAAATATTATCAAACTGTAGCAACCATAAGCAGAAAAAAATGTAAACAGATAAAATGAACAAAATTAAACTAATAACTAACAAAATAAATAATCAAGTAATTTGTACCCTTCAGCCATCCCACAAAAATTAGCCATTGTGAAAAAGACCATGTGTGGAAAAAATACTGTCAAGAGGAGATTTGAGAAATTATGTCAGCAAAGTAAAAGACTTAGAGCAGGATTTAGATTTCCTATTAAATAAAGCTAATGATGACACAAAGAAATGGGGAAAAGCATCAGGAGTGGTAAAAAAAGCATGCAAAATATTGTCCCATTTTGTTATCAGGAAACAGTCCAGCAAAAGGTATTGTTACTTCTGTCGCTGTACTCAGTGTCATAGCAGCCTGAAAGTTTAAACCAGCCTGTTGTTTGGCAACACAGGTTGCCAAGGCAACAGAGGCCAGTGACACTTCTTCCTGATGGATTCTGCCACTAAAACACAGAAATCAGGGTCTTGAACTGACCTGATGGCTCTTTCAAAGTCATTTTTTATGCCATCATATCGCTATATCACAACAGAGCACTGAGGTATTCTGAAATATGAAATGTGTTTCTCTATTTTGGCAATGCTTATTGATTTGTTATGGTTTATTTCATTTACTGTGATGCTGTTTGCATGGATGTTTGGAAGGTTGATATACTGGTCAAAAGAATTCTGAAAAAAACATTGCTATTCCTTAATTAGCCCATTTTCCCTTGGTAAAATCAGGTAACAGATATAAATCATAGAGATTAAAATCTTCCTGTAGCTGGCTTTTTAAAATCTATTAATAAAATTTTGCACAACTACATGCACATATGGAAAACCAGCAACAGGTCTTGGTGTACATTTTGCAGCGTTTAAATAATAGCTTCAGGAGATACTGCTTTTTAATTTCAGGTTGATACAAACAACAACAAAAAAGAAAATCCACTGAAGCATGGGAAGGGTCTTAAGGGAACATGTGAAAGACTAAAAATCTAAGCTAGAATCCTTCCTCCCAGCATAATGAAATTCTTGGTTTGTGCAGCATCAGGGACCAAACAAAACTCACTCCTTTCACTCCTAGGCCTAACTTTGCTCATATTCCCCCTTGTTTAAACCCCACAAGTTTTTTCTTTGTGAGTCATTACTCAGTTTGATGTAGAAATTCTTTCAAATGTTCCCTAAAGCTATTCTCCCATTGATCTGCACAATGACATGCCTCCCATTACAGATGGTCTTGCTTGTCTCTTAACAAACATCCCAAGTGTTTCCATCTCCTTTTCTGGATAAATTGAGTGATAGTAGAATTGTTGAACCTGATTAATTTTGTAATTTGATATAAATACTAATATTTTAGCAAGTTATTTAGTATTGAAGGCATTCCAATGTTTTTGCATATTGAGAGGGAACTCAAGCTTTTACATCTCTATGTTAATACGTAAATGACATTTGATTTGAAGATTCAGAGTTTTGTTTTCACGTTTTAAAATTTAAAATTATTATCTCACTCAAAGATAATAATTGCTGTTTGTGTATTGCCAGCTTATAACATTATACAATTCTGAAGAAAAATACTCACATGGATACAAGAATGGATACATGTGCATGGATACATCCCACATTCCTGACATGAGTTAATTCACTCTGTGTGAGCAAAGTGTATTGATGAAAATAGTTTGCTGCAATGTGAAGCAAACCAACCTGCCAGCCAACAACAAGAACTGCACACACACTGTACCCAAAGTATTTATTCAAAATGGGGACACAGGCACCATGTGTCCCCTTGGCAGGTCACAAAAACTGAAGGTGCTGTTTTATCAGGAGAATAGGCTTCATCACTAGCACCTACTTGCTCCTAGTTCAAAAAATAAATGCAGCGTCAGAATAGAAAAAGATGCAAGAGGGGTTACAGCTGAATTCCTGGAAAGTAAGAAGGAATGATACTCAATTAAAATCACAGACTGGGGACTTATGCATTAGAAAAGAAAATACAGAAAATCCCTAAGTAAGTTCAGTGGAGAATTACAGAACAGAATGCTTAGAAAATGAGTTTAAGACATACACAGCTATTAAGGAGAATAATAATTCAGAAGTCTAAAATAACATAAAGAATTATTTTAGAAGACTTAGGGTTGGAAAGGACCTTAAGATCATCTAGTTCCAATCCCCCTGCCAGGGGCAGGGACACCGCCCACTAAACTATATCACCCAAGGCTATGTCCAACCTGCCTTTGAACACTGCCAGCGATGCATTCACAACTTCTACGAGAAATGCATTTCAGTGCCTCACCACCCTCACAGTCAAAAATTTCTTCCTCATATCCAGTCTAAACCTCATGTATTTAAGTTTGAACCCATTATCCCTTGTCCTATCACTACAGACCCTAATGAAGAGTCCCTCTCCAGCATTCGTATAAGCCCCCTTCAGATATTGGAAGACTGCTATGAGGTCTCCACGCAGACTTCTGTTCTCCAGGCTGAACAACCCCAACTTTCTCAGTCTGTCTTCAAACGGGAGGTGCTCCAGTCCCATGGTCATCCTTGTGGTCCTCCTCTGGACTTGTTCCAACAGTTCCATGACCTTTTTATGTTGAGGACACCAGAACTGCACACAATACTCCAAGT
>JAOEHY010016182.1:0-31899 GCA_025447955.1 Psilopsiagon aurifrons | reverse complement strand
GTTGAGGACACCAAAACTGCACACAATACTCCAAGTGAGGTCTCATGAGAGCAGAGTAGAGGGGCAGGATCACCTCCCTCAACCCTCTGGTCATGCTCCTTTTGATGCAGCCCAGGATACGATTGGCTTTCTGGGCTGTGAGCACACACTGCAGTGGCTCATGTTCATTTTCTCATCAGTCAACACCCCCAAGTCCTTCTCCTTGGACTGCTCTGAATCTCTTCTCTGCCCAACCTGGCGCTGTGCCTGGGATTGCTCTGACCCACGTGTAGGGCCTTTCACTTGGCGTGGTTCAACTTCATCAGGTTGGCATTGGCCCACCTCACAAGCATGTCAAGGTCCCTCTGGATGGTATCCCTTCCCTCCAGCATATCAACCAAATGCCAAAGCCCTGCTGGTTCCTGAAAATCCAGTAAACTCTGGGAAAAAAGCCATGCTGGGAAAGGAAGGCTTCATGAAATTAGCAGAGTAGCAAGCTTGAGACAGTTTGCCACAGCAGTAATGAGCTTGTGGGGTCTCAGGAGGGATGTGTGTTGATTTAGCAGCACCCCTCCAAGCACTGAAGCTGGGGGGATTCTGTTGTTTGGCACTGTGGATGGTTCTGCCTCTTCCCTACTCTGCTCCTTGCACTTAGAACACTGGGTAACCCTGCAGCTTCATCTGGCCTGTCTCATGGTGATATATTTCACCAGCAATAAGGCCCAAGAGGTAAACACTTCAGCAAGGGAGCAGAGGGGTGTGCGGCGAGGCTGAGGGTGCTGCGCACAGCCCTGCCTCGCTGCTGTATGGAGTAAGGGACTCACTCCATGGATTTCACACAGTGGTAACTGGGCTCCACCTGCAGTGGGGGACCCGCTGCCAGCCGTCCCTCAGGCTCACAGGGGAAGCATTGGCATCCTTCATCTCAATGAGAAACATTTCCATGGGCTGGGACATGTGTTTGTTACTTACCCCCAGCAGCAGCTTCACACCAAGTGCTTTGCCGGGGGAGAAAAGCTCATAGCAACTTTCCAGCCATTTAACTTGCCCTCAGGTTTGCTGAGGGCACCTGAACAGACGGCAACTGAAACGAGGTGTGAAGTGTGAGTGCAACCCAGCTGGAGGTGTTGCAGTGCTGAGTGGCCACTCGCAGTTAAAGTTTTTCACAGAGAGGCTGATACCTGCTTTCCGATGGACTGGTGCCTTCCCGTTGTTATTGTCCTTGTCAGTAAAGCTTTAAATTTATTCATGAAGCACGCTGGAGCTCAGGTGGCAATAGCTAAATCCATTTAGCAGTAGGAATAAGAGGAAAGCCATTTTAATGTTCTCTTGCAGTGCTGCAGTACTTAGCAAACCCAAAGGATATTAATTACTCAGCATGCTCTGAGATGTAAAAGCATGAATTTATCAAGACAAATACATTCAGAACTAGGGTAAGTCAACAGTAATTAACACCACATATAAAAAGGACAGAGAAAGGAAGGATTAGCTGGTCCTGTTGCAGAAGAACACAGAATAGTGCTGAGTTATCCCTGGGATATTATAAAGTGGCTGGAGTTGTGGTGAGGCATCTAACAAAATGCCCTGCCTGTCCCTGTCAGGTGTATCCCTGGGATGGAGGGCATGGGCCTGGTTTGCATTACTAAGGCAGAGTGATTTGGTCGGTCTCTGAAATGCTAAGTTGTGCTTGGCAGCCAGCAGCAGCATTTTCATGCAAAGCCTTTGATGTTGGAAGGCACTCGTGAAGTAGAGGTGCAGAGGGCTTTTTTGTTTCTCACCCTGTTTGTCTGCGCTGTCCCAGTGTTTTCATGGTGTTTAGCAAACATATAATCGTGAGCGCAGCCACAGATGAGTGGCAGCTCGAGAGATGAATTGGTAGGCTCTCCTTGACAAATTTAAGCATAGCGTGTGTTTTTGTGCCGCATCCATTAGGGCAGACAAATGGAAAATCCAGAGATGACTGCTCTGCAATTTAACAGTCACAGCATTCGGAGGAGGCTGATGTCTTCCTCATCACTGATGATGGGTCAGGCTTGGAAAAAAACAGCAAAAAACTAAAGCAATTTGAGCAAATGAATCTAACCATGCTGTATTTAAAGGCAGTTTGCCTTTGTGCGGAGCAAGTACAACCACTGCTGATTCTTTGTCTCCAGGTCATGGGGACAAGGTAGATGACTTTGACCTAGAAGATGCCCTGCGTGATGACCGCACCACTAAGCGACGTAAGACACATTTATTTATTGTTCTAAAGGGGAGAAAACAAATAGATGCTCATGGATGCAATTTGTTCTTTGGGATCTGGTGCTGGTGGGAGGGTTGTGGAGAGTGGCTACCTCAGCTTCTCTGCCTGAGGAGATGCAATGTCCATCCGGGCTTGCCAACAGGTAGGACTGGGGATGGGCCTGGAGAAGCTGGTTGCTGACCATGTGCCCTTCACTTTCTGATTCCCATGAGCAAAACACAGACGCATGGCAGAGGTTTGATGTAGCAGTGAGGTTGAAAATGTCAATGGAGGGTCTGGAGTGGGGTCACATCTCACCGTACCAGCACACTGGAAAACAAGCCCAGCAGAAACACGCCAGTATTCAGAGGCACAAATGGAAGTTAATGGGAATAGGGCAGCCACAACTCTTGCTTATAATTTATTCATATACTTGGCAGTGGTTGTCACTATTAATAGATAGTCCTTTACAGGGGGTGAAAAAAGCAAATGATCCCTCTGTCTAAAGGCAGACTGTAGCTTGTTTAACCCAGGAGTGGCATGGGGAGCTGGGATCTGAGCATCAGGGTGCCACCAAAACTTCTCGCTGACAGGGAACCTCCTGTTCATAACGCAGGGCTGGAAATTATCTGTCATGTAACTGACTGACCAGGCAGGGGACAGCAAAACCCTGGCAGCTTGCTCTTGTTTTCCACACTGTTCTGTACAGTGTGTGTCCTTGCTGCTGTCTCCAGGAATCTTAACTGGGAGTAGCTTATCACAGCTCCCTGCTTTCGGCTTGGCGGGATGCTGACCTGCACAGAGGCAGTGTTCAGCCCCAAGCACAGCTGCGCTCTGCAGAGCTCTGGGCTCAGTCCTGCGGGGTTCTGGGGCTCTGAGCTCTTGAGTTTACAAATGCAGACCGGCGATGCTCAGCTGGAAAGCTTGTGGCAAAATCTTGGCCCTTGATTCTCAAGCAGAAGTGATGTGTTTTCAGTGATGTCCATGACTAACGTTTTCCTCTGGTTTGTCACAGCGACTCCCATGGGCCCCAGGAAGCCAGCAGGTGATACAGGTGAGGCCTTCTTGTGTGTGTATCATTTAAACACAGCTTGGGGTTTGCTTCCCAGGGGGGGTTGAATCACTTGAGCCCCACTGCAGGCTGCCCATGTGTGGCTGGTGCTGCCTTGGGGCACCTTCACTTGCCCGTAAGAAGGCTGGTGCTGGTGTGCACACGTGCACTCCCTTGCAGGGCCAGAGTAAATGCAATATTGATATTTCTGTCCATGCTGAAGGTGAGTGGCAGCTTAGCATTCATGGCCAAAGCTGAATTTTGCACAGTTTGCAATATCATAATGGAAAAGGCACAAATCACTGCTCAGCTACACGAGGGCTTTTGTTTCTGGCTGAATGGCACTTTCCTTTCAGGAGGGAGCCCAGAGGAAATTTTCCTCCCTTTCTTTCACTCCAACCTCCGCAGAAAAACCCAGCCTGGTGTTGTTTCCCCACCCAGGGAAAGAACGTGTCTCTGACTGTGCCCATCAGATGTGCTGGCTGGCCGGTTCCACAGCATCTGCCCTGGCTGAGGAAGCTCCTTAAATTCACCCGAGTTCCACTGCTGGCAGCTCCTCCTTTGGCTCAGCTCTGGACAAATATACCGACTTAAATATAGCACGGTCACAAGAGCCGAGGGTTGCTCAACCCTGCTGGGGGAGCCTGAAATAACCTGCAACAGGGGAGTGCGCGGAAGTGAACCTGTTCACCCCTGCATCAGGATCTTGGCACAAATTTAAGCAAATCTGTCTGTCCAGCTTCTTGGCCATCACGGTCTTTGCTAGGGACAAGAAGAGGCAAGAGCCAGAAGCATGTGCAGCGCTGCAGGGTTTGGATCACAGCCTGAACAAGAGGCTGTTTGATCCAATAAACTGCCCGGGAAATGGATGTACACTGAGGCTGAGGTTTCGCCTCGGGAAGTTTATTCTTCCCTGGGGAGTGCTTTTTGGATGAGTGGTGGCACCATGAGCTCCTGCGGTGTGTTCCTGTGCTCCATTCAGCCCAGGGTCACTCACAGGTGGCCCCGCAGGGAGCAGAGCGGGCCCCAGCCACTACTCGATGCCCACAGCAGCTTCTCATCTGCACCAGAAGATGCCCCAAAAGTGTTATTTTGGGGTTGTTCAGCCTTGGGGTGGGCAGCAGCCGCAGCTCAGGGAGGAGGAGTTGAACGATGTCCAGGCTGATCTGAAGGCTCTGCAGTGTGGTTGTGATTGAGCAGCAGAGCAGCTGGATGCCCTTTTCAGTTCCACACAGACACAGGTACTTGTGGCCTCCAGCAGTCGTGCAGTAGCGGCTGCAGAGCTGCCATGCAGGGGTCGCTGCTGAAAGCCTCTCACCGTTCCACAAGCGATGGTTGTTCTAACAATCCCTTTTCTCCTGCAGCAGGCTTTGATTTGGCTGATTACTTTGACACCATTCCGGAGACTACCACCAAACCAGCCAAGCCGACTCCAAAGCCCTTCCCCAGGCCAGGGAAGCCAGGTACTGCGGAGCTCCCTGTGCCTGTGGAGGGTGCATGTGTGCTCACCTCGGGGCTGTGGACAGGGGAAAACACTCCCCAAGGAGTGTTTTCACTCACCGATTTCATCAGTGAAGTAGAACATCCATAAGCATCTTTTTGGCGGTGCCTGGTCCTGCTCCTGCATGCCATGGGTAGCTGGTAGGGATGGTGTGGGGCTGGCCTCACACTGGCAGAGCTCTCGTGAGCGGGTCATAGCATGAATCCCACTGGCACGTGTTTGGGGAGGGTCTTCTAGCAGCCCTGCTTGTCCCCTTCCCAAATTCAATCCCTGCTGGCACATCACATGGCTCAGGGGATCCCCGTGAAGACACCCGCTGCTCACACTGGGAGCTTGAGCACCCCAGGGCACCAACAGCCAGAGGGGTCCCTGGTGTCAGGGGCAGCTGAAGCTGTGTAGGGCTCGGAGCACAGAACCAACCACTGCAGCACAGCTCCTGTCTCTCTGCAGGGCAGGGGGTCCCCTCCCAGCACTTGTCTGAATGCATGTTTCAGAGAGTAATGGCATTTTGGTCTCTTTTCCCCCCAACTCCCTTCAGACAACAGCTTTTGGGGTGTCATCCACACCACAACCAAGCAGCCAAAAACTACAAGGCCTCCCCCCAAACATAACCCAGGTGAGTATGAGCACCCCGACCCTGTGGCTCCACCCCAGCTCTGCTGCTGGCACAGGCAGAAGGATGTGCCGTGATGGCAGCATTGCAAACAGAAACCACACAGCAGACAGGGTATCTTGGCATGGCCCTGCACTTCCCTGGGCATCCCAGCAGTTCCTGGACCCCTTTGCATTCTTCAGCAAGGCCATGGGCTTGCTGTTCCACCCAGCATAGCACAACACAGCCATTCCAGGCTCCACCAGCATACCATCCCACCAGGACACCCTGTCACTGAGCACTTTGCTGCTGGCTCAGGCAGAGTTTTGGCAAAAGGCACTCCCAGGCTAAAAAAAAACCCTAAAAAATCAATTTTGGTGTGAGCTGGCAGGAGGGGTGAGGAGCTTGGGTTGGCTCTGGACCCTGGGTTTAGCCACAGTTTAGCAAAGGTAGTAGCTGATCTTTCAGAGCCAGGATGCTCAGGGTACCAACTGGGCCATTCAGAGGAAAACAGCACCAAGCTATCCAGTCATAGGCTGCTCCAACTGGCACGTCACCATGGCATAGATGCCTCCTTTCCCTCCACCCCTGGGAGCACTTCTTTGGCTCTGGCGTTTTCTACCCAGCTTCGTTTATCTGACTGCCTGGCACTTGAGCCGCAGCATGGGACCCCTTCCATGAGAAGAACGTGATGTTTCTCACCACACAAGAAATGGGATGGTGTTGGAAGTTCTGCTACGATGGGGATGGGGTTGGAAGTTCTGCTACGATGGGGATGGGGTTGGAAGGTCTGTTACAATGCAGCACAGCGAAACCAGGAAAGATGCACGTGTTGGGGGCATCATCTCATTCACCAGTGCTTTTCGCTGGCAAAGCTGAGCATTTCCATGAGGCACTGGCACAGGTTGCCCAGAGAAGCTGTGGCTGCCCTATCCCTGGCAGTGTTCCACTCCAGGTTGGATGGGCCTTGGAGCAATCTGGACTAGTGGAAGGTGTCCCTGTCCATGGCAGGGAGCTGGAACAAGATGATCTTTAGCGTCCTTTCCAACCCTAACCAGTCTAGGATTCTATGATTAATTAATTGAAGAACAGCCCAGCCTGCGGCCAGCACTGCTAACTCCTGTCTCGTTTTCTAGCAAAGGATCCTTTGGATTTTGACTTGGCTGATGCCCTTGATGATAAGAATGATGGGAAAGATGCTAGGAGGCCGGACATAGGGCCAGATGAAGGTACGTTCACTTCCCCTCTCCGTCCTGCTGCCCCCCAGGCCCTGCAGATTTGCCAGGATCAGGTTCTCCTGGCAAACAACAGGGTAGGGAGGAGCAGAAGTGCTGCCTTGCCATGGCTGCTGCCTGCACCAGTGTGCTGTGTCGGGATGCGATGTGTCAAAGGCAGCTCAGTCCCTTCCTCCAGGGCAGAAGGAGCCCCTGCCTCTGCCATCCTTGGCAGAAAGGGACTCTGCCTAACGACCTGTTGCCTGTCTGCAGGTTTCTTTCCCAGGGCCTCTTCTGACCCATTAAATTGTGGTGACTGTGTTAAGTTCCCCTCGACCTGTACCTGACAGCTCTTTAACCAAGGACATGTGCTGTTGGGGTTTGCAGTCATTGCCAAAACATAAATCTAGAGCAGGCTTAAGTCCTGGCATAACACACGCTACAGGCTGGGAGATATTTTTTTCCATCTCTAAAATGCTCCGGTGAATGAATCATTTGTCCACGAGGATTGTTCCCTCGAGCACTCGAGCTGGAAACCAGACTTTGCAAGGCTAGTTTATTGATGTCGAGATGGCCGTATACCCTGCTCACATGCGTAATTAATAGTCAGGTATTTTATGAGATTGAATTAACTGGGTGACTTGTCTGCACTTTGATATTCTGGGCTTGTTGAGGTTCCAGACTCCTGTGAGGTGTTGAACCGCTGGAACGCACATGGGTCACAAACCAGCGCATGCGTTCCCCGTCATCGCTGCACCCTGGGCTGCCCGGGACCGCTCCGTGTTTTGGCACAGTCAGGATTGCTTTTCCTTTTTACACTCATTACCAAGCCCATAAATCTGTTTCTGTGGGAAGCTGGTGAATAAGGCGGCCTCCTGCGGGCGGCAGGGCAAAGCTAACCCTTCAACAGGCGCAGCGTCAGTGAAGAAGCCTTTTGCTGGCTTAACGTTGGGTCTCTTCTCTCATCGTGTGCCTTGCTGTGCCCCTCTGGGACTGAGCCAAACAGCACGGCTCATTTAGCTGCTGATCCCCAGGCCGTGTTTCTATGCACCTATCCATGTGTGAATTAAGCATGGCTAGGACGAATGGGGCTTTTGGCAGTCTGGTCTAGTGAAAGGTGTCCCTACCCATGGCAGGAGGTTGGAACTGGGTGAGCTTTAATGTCCCTTCCAACCCAAACCGTTCGAGGATTCCCACTACAACTGGGTCCAACGTTTTCACCTGTACTGGGCCTCACTGCTGCTCCGTTCTCCCGCCGGAGCTGCTCTGTCCCTCTGGGAAGGAGGGAAGTCAGCTCCTTGGGCCAGGCTGGCACAGCCCATGGCTCACCAGAAGCAGTGTGGCCACTGCACACACCAACTGCTTCTTCCTCCCTCCACTGCCAGCCAAGGCTGAGCAGCCAGAACATCTAATGAACTCATAAATGCATCAGTCATTTCAGTTAAAAAATAACACGCTAGTATTTAAACTTCGATTCAGGGGTATTTCTTTCAAACTAGACTTAAAGTCAATATTATCTCTTTTATAAGCTTAAAATGATTTGGGGTTGAACCTTTTGTTGACGTCTGGTATCACAAGAGAATTGGAGCTGCTTATTGACCTGTCCCTGTTCTTGCTGGGGATGGAGTGGTCAGCAGACTGGGTGCCACTGGTTTAAATGGGTGTGCAGACCCCTGCTCTGGGCCCTGCTGCGCAGAAAGCCCCACACAGCCCTTTGGAATAGCCAGGTATAGAGAAAGCGGTGAAAGGCATAGAGAAGCCTCCCCCTGCCGCAGGGAAGCATTCCCTACGAGCAGGGTTTGCAGGAGGCCAGTCCCACCCGGGGTGCAGGGTGCTCGCAGGTGCCCTCTGCCCAGAATCCCCCAAAGTCCTACTCCCAGACCCTGCCCATTCAAGAGCACTCAGGTTTTGGGATCCCTCTCATCCCAAGCGAGCCATGGGCTGTTCTTCCTTCCTCTTACACTCTTTTGTAGGCAGCTCTGGTTGCATTCACCTTCCCAGGATGGCGGCTTTGATGCTTTGCTGGGTGAATCTGGCTTTGTGCAGGTTGGGGAGTGAGCTCCTCCATACCTCGTGCCAGGGCCAACCAACCGCTGTTTGCTCCTGTTGTCTTTAAAGGGTTTTCAGACGATGACCTGGCCAGCGTTGTGGATGGCGGTTACAGCCCGGACAAGAAGAAAGGTAAGCACAGACCTACAGATGTTCTCTGCTCACGCAGCTGCAGCTCAGGCCGTAATCAGCAGTAACCAACCTCCCAGGAAGCACAGTGCACAGAGCAGCACTTGGCTTCCTGTGGGGAAAGGGGGTCTCAGCCATGGGGCCAGGGGAGCACAGTGGTTTTGGCCTCCGTGGTCCTTGTGCCAGCTGTTGGAGGTTCTGATTTGTGATGCCATGGAGGCTGTGCACCTCCACCTGCCACCAGAGACCCACGTCTCCACTGTCACCTGGAGAGCAGACGCTCACCCCTGTGCTGTGGCACAAGCCTGCATTTGGCTTCTATCATGCGACCACCGATGGTTGGAGCAAGGAGGGAAACCAGCAGCAACCATTAACCCTGTGCATTTGCGAGGATCCACAGCATTGAATATTAAACACCGTCAAGTAAAGAGATGAAAACCACAAACCCAATCAACATTTAATGAATCCCTGTGCCAAGGACGAAGCACATCAGAGGCATTAATACAATGCTGACCTGCTTCCATAAATTGAGGATCTAAGTGACTCGGTAAGGACTGCAGCTTCCTGCAGGAGCAGCTTCTCTTCCCAGCCCAGTTTCTCCAGGGAAGGTGATATTAAAACAGACTTCAAGCCAAGTGAGGATTCCCTGACATTATGGAGCTTAGCCAGCAACCTCCCTGTCACGGAGCAAGTCTGCAGTGTAATTGTCTGGCAGCATTTCATTTGTTCTCTTAATGCTGAGAGCAGCAGAGGTGTCAAGGGGTGGAGGTGAGGTTCACTGTGTGCCTGCAGAGGTGTCTCCCGCAGAAGCTCCCCCCAGCACACACAGTGGGATGGGAGCAGGTTTAGACTCCTCTGAGGGGCAAGGGCGAGCTGCAGAGGTTTGGGTCAACAGAGAAACTGTCCCACAGGGATATGTGCCCCCCTCTGCCCAGGGGTACCGCTGGGACCACACTGCCCCTCTCCTGCATCCCTGCTCCTTCCCAGGATGCCTGGCACAGCCGGGGGGAGCAGAGGGGCAGGGGGCTTTCATGAGTTTCTGTCTCTTGCAGGTAGCGGGGGCAAAACCGACGGTGGAAGTAGGTACCAGCATGGCTGTGGGGCCAGCAGTGGGGCTGTGTGTTGGGGGGTGTGTGTGCCCCCACCACACAGCACCCCGCTCTCTCTGCACCCCACAGGCGCAGTGACAGACACAGGGACTATCGCTGGCATTGCCAGCGGGCTGGCCATGGCACTCGTCGGGGCTGTCACCAGCTACATCTCCTACCAGCAGAAGAAGTTCTGCTTCAGCATCCAGCGTAAGTCCCCCCACCCCAAGCATCTCATGGGCACAGAGCAAGCACATCCCTATTTGCCCCTTGAGCCCTGCTGCCATTTTTCAGACTGAAGACAGGAGTGGGGTGTCAGGCACGCAATAGCCGACCAGAACCCCAGCCATGGGTCATTGAAACCCCTCTCCCATCAGGGCAGGAACCCACCAGCAACAACAGCCCCAGGACCCATAGCAGAGCCTCTCACACAGTCACAGGCAAAGATCAAACCAGCATCGCCAAACAGGATAAATACAGATAAAACCCACACCACCCCAACACAAACAAACCAAAACCTTCCCCTCCACACCCCCAAATCTCAGCAAGAGGCAAAAACTCACCAGGTAGCAGCAGCAGAGGAAGCACAGCAACCATCTGCAGCTACAACAGCCCTGGGTGGTTCAGCCCACCCCACCCTGCTGCAGGTGTGCAGCAATCACTGCAATTAAGTGCAAATTAAGCAGCGAAGCTTCCCATTCCCACAAAGCAGTGTTTGCATGAGAGGCTCCATCAGGTTGCAGGAGGTGTCCAGCAGCATCACCCCACAGCACTGGCCTGGCCGTGGGGGGGTTGCAAACAGCTGGAAAAAGCTCTTTTTAAATGAATTAAATGAAATGTTCTGCAGGTCTCCTTTGCTCAGGGGGAAGGGTGTTCAGGGATGGAGATTTCTGTTGGAATTGTGCTATTTTCCCAGTTGTGCCTGAAACAAACAGGAGCATTTTGGTAAATTAGATCAGCAGGAAAAGTCAAATGAATGTGATGGAATGAAACACCCTTGTATGTTCCCCCCACTTAAATGATATTTTGGCAAGAATAAATAATAATAATAAAAAAAAGAGTAAAGGCTTTGATGAGGGGGAAGCTGAGAGACACAAAGCCCCAGAAAGGCAGCAGGAAATTAAAGTTAATTATAAAGGAGGATTAATTTAAGCCATCAGACATGGCATGCTGGGCTAATGTCAGGCCTTAGATGCACAGCAATGCATGACAGAAATCTAAGAGCCGTCAGCCACTGCAAAAGTGGCTTTTTATTGAAAAACATAAATTGCATTTGGTGTTATCCCAGCAAAACACATGTCTCGGGGGGTGGTGGTGGTGGAAAGCAGTGCTGGTCTATAGTGAACACCCTCCTGATGCTGAGAGGAGCGAGCTCGGCCCTTTTCCTTGACCACCCATCAGCTGGAGTGAGGCGCTGGCACCATGTCTTGGTTTTCAGCCTGTTCTGATGACTGCTGATTCCTCTGCAGGACGTGCACATAATGTTCTTTATCCCACTTCCTTCTCTCACACCACATCTCCTACTTGTGAGCCGTGCCCTGGGCTACGGCTCAGCCTCCTGTGTCCTGCTGCATGCCCAGGCAGGACAGGAGCTGTTGGTGCTGCCCTGACAGCTCCTCTGCTCCCTGGCTCAGCAGCTGCGGTGTCAGTACTGGAATGAGGGTTTATGGTGGTTTTTAGCCAGTTTGTATCTAAAAATGCTGCCCCGTTGCTACATGAGGGCTCCCATTGCACTGCTTTGATTTAGCCCTGGCAACTGTCAGTACAGATGAGCCCCATCAAACCCTGGGGGTGACGTACAGGAGGTCCCTGCCACACTTTGTGCTGCATTTAGATGTGTAAACAAGTTTAGATACCTGAACAGTGCGTGTTGCACGGATACAGAGTGGATACCCTCATCCTCCTTTGGCGAACCAGCACAGCCACCTCCCCTTCCCTCATCCATCCCTGTTGAGATGCAGCATTCCCATCACTGCCTCTTTCTCCAGAAGGAGCTGTCGAGGCTGGCTGAGGCCCATGGCACACCCAGGACAGCCTTAGCTCAGTCTGCAGCTCTGAGATGGGCCATGGTGAGCAGTGCTGCACAATGGCACATCCCCTCGACTGCCCACCGGTGCCCTCCACTGCCCCTCAGCCACGCTGTGCACTTGTTGCGAACACTGGAAACTACTTTGCGTTTAAATAAGGGACTTGCTTGGGATTTGAGACCCCACTGGGATCCTGCCTCATCGGCACAGCCCTGCTCTGAGCTGCCTCTTGCAGCTCTGAATAACTTAACTTAGCTTTTAATGAGAGTGATCCTATTTCTCTGCACTCGGTCCTGTCCGGAAGATGTACCCATTCCATGCTCTCCTAGTTAAGTGCCTCAGTGCAGTAATGAGCCTTGCTGCCTCGCATGGTAAAGGTGAAGCAAGAGGCTCAGTACAAAGGGCTGCTGCTAGAAGCTGTGCCTTCTAGGCAAGCCCCTCAGGTCATTTTGTAATCCAGCAATGCTTTCTCAGCACCCTTGGTGGTTTGCTGATGTTTCTGTACCGCTGTTAATGCAGAGGAGTTTGCAAAAAGACATCTTTGCTTTTACAGCAGGTAGGCCCATTACCAGAGTATGTAAGGCATCAAAGCAAATCATTGTAACTTGCTACCCTCCCATCTCACTTTCCTTATTGTTACTTCTCAGAGGGACTTAACTCGGAGTATGTGAAAGGAGAAAACATGGAAGCTGTCGTAAGTGAGGAACCCCAAGGTGAGAACCTTGCATTCCTTACCCTGTCTGCACCTGGCCCCAAAGGCAGCTTTACTGAGGGACTGTAAGAAAGTCCCTCGTGCTGCACTGTGTCACTGTGATGAAGACACCACTTAGGAAATGCTGCAGCTTTTTGTTTTTCCCCCTTTATTGCCCACAAAACAAAGCCATGGTCAGAAACCAGAGAGCTCATGCTGCGAACGATGGCAGTTAATGATATGTGGCTTCAGCCATTGAGAGCGTCTCATACAAGAAAATCATAAGGCTGCAGCAAAGGCTTATCGAATGTCACATGCAACCAACCAGTACTGGGCACCACTTGCTTGTGCTCGGGTCCCACATGTGCTATTGTATTCATGACTTTTTCTTTCTCCCCAGTCAAATATTCAGTCCTGGAAACACAGTCAGCAGAACCACCAAAACAAGACAGTGCGAAGGTGTGAAGCATGGCCCAGGGCTGGAAAAGAATGAGTCAGCAGCAAACGGAGGTCTTACATGCTTGTAATTTAGCTTTCTATTTAATTTGACTCCAAAGCTATTTAATGTGTACTTAGGCTTGAACTGGCTTCTTATTGCTCTAGGCTTTAGGGTTAGAGTGGTTGTGTGTGTTTATTTTTTGTAAAGTACGTGTTTACATCGAACTAAATGGTGGGTTTGATGTCCAGTTGAATGCAAACCAACAGAAGGTGCTTCAGCAGTGGTCAGTTTTAAATTAAGGGACAAGGTCTTTTCCAAGGAGCAGAGGAGCTGGTGGGAGGCCAGCAAAGTGCCTGTGAATAGCAATCCAAAGTCAAAGTCTTTGTAAAGCACCTCTAGCCAAATTCTGCTATCAGCTATGGGCATGTCACTTCCAGCTGCACATTTCCTGCAGGTGGACTGTGGTCCTTAGCATAGCAACAGCTAAAAATGAAGTGCCTATGGGTAGGTCCTCAGGTGGGGCCTCGGGCTGAGGCAGGTGAGTCCCTGCTCCCAAGCCAGGAGTGGAGGATGCTGTTCTACCACCCAGCAGTGGGCTTCTAACCGAATAAAAGGAACTGATTTTCACACCAAGTCATAAATACAGCAGTGAGTGCAGTGCTCACTTACAGCAAATACCATTGGAATATTTGACTATACTAGAGATCAGAATGGAGCTGAAGGTGCCAAGCAATATAGTTTGTCTGTGCCACATATCTACGTTGTCACCAAAATGGAAAATGTGTGTGTTTGGGTGCTTTCAAGAGCAGGTTCAGACCTCACTAGAGCAAATGACGGATTTAACCCCAAAGAAAACAAAATAGGTATCTGTTAAGACCTGCATGCTTGCTACCTCAGAAATCAAGCGTAGCAAGATGCAGTCCCCCCACCTTCTCCTTTTATCAACAACTGTTGAGAGCACTCCATGGCACCCAAAGCAGAAAAAGGATCTAAAGCATTGTGTCACTGGCTGCCCTTTAGAAAAGGCAGAATCTCCAGAGAGGTTGGGCGCTCCCTTCCATCACCGTCCTGCATGGGGCTCCTGCACCTCTCTGGGAAGCACTGGGTTGCCAGCAGTGCTCAGCAGGACACTGGGCTGCCAAGAGCACCCCAACCCCTTCTGGCTGCTCGCAGAACGTGGAACCAATACCAAGACCTTTGCTATCTTGAAAGAATTTGTGTTTATGTTTCTAATCCTTCCCCTTCCCCTGCAAAAGTGCGGATACTGCCACTTCTTGACACACTTATCCAAAGCAATGATTGTTTAAAAAGCATGCTTCAAGTGAAGACCAATTCACTGTAGGTAGTGTAAGAGGTACTTTCTATGTATATATAAACCTGACATGTGTGCATTTTGTACTGTTCTGCCAGTCCCATACTTTGTGAATGTGTATTAAACAAAAAGCCTTCCAGTTTGATGTAGAAATTCACAGTAGACACAACCTACTTACAGAAGGCCTTGGCAGGAGGTGGATCAGCCTAGGAGCACTGCTGCCCAACAGCCCCATTTGGAGGGAAATTGCCTAGTTACATGGTTAGGTATTTTGCAATAGCTGCACAATTCTTTCTGCTCTTTTTAACACTTGCATTTTTAAAGCCTTACACTAGCTCTAGCAGAACAACTACAGTGTTCTATAAGGGAGACAATTCTAGTGTTGCGGTGTCTCATGTATTCAGAACACTTGGGCTACAACAGCCGTGCTGTGAATTATGGCTGCTTTGTTTCATGAATGTGTTTGGATTAGAAAACAAAACTATTTCATGATGGCCTGCTCAGGGAGTGGAAGCAGAGGAAATAGAGATGAGATGCGCTCCGTGTTTGCTTACTCCCAGAGGATCTTCATGGAGGAAGCGTGGTCTGCAGGACTTGCATTATCACATGCAGGAGCTGATGCCAATGAAGCCACACAGCTGTTTGTGCATCTCCATTCCCAAGCACCATCGCCTGGTTTTCTTTCTTAGCCAAGCACATTTGACAGCTGTAGCATGAGAAAGGTTTTTAGAAAGTTACTGTAGATGAAGTGTCACAACTTCACACTGAGGATCACTCAAAACACATTTCCTAGGTTAGATGAAGCGACTGTAACTTCCTTTGTCCTTTTGCGGATGACCGATGTGTTGTCCTGTAGATGCAGATCATGGGGTTTATTGCATTTCTATTACTGTGCACTCCCTGTTTGTCTAGTGGACATTGCAATGGAGTGTCCAACGCTGCTTACAGAATATAGCACCTGCCCGTCCTTTTGGAAACTGTAGAACACCGGGACATCGGAGCAGCATGTGTCTAATTCACAAATACTGCAGTTTAGAGAAGAAAAAAACAGCCTAATAAAAAGCTGTTTCACTGAAAAAACAACCCCAGCAGATTTTAGAACTCAAAAGCTGCTCCTTTCCCCTGTGAATATGTGTACCTTTGTATGATTTCTGGCTATGATGTGGAAAACCGTAAATGCACAGTGAGAACACAAAATCACAGTAGCAGAATTCCAGGTCTCTTTCTCTGGGATTTAAGATAGGAAAATATTGACAAATACTGCAGTAAAGAAATTAAACTCTGTCTTCAGAACTAGAGGAAAGTCAAAGTCTTAACGTGCTGAGTGTTCGCGAAGGCTCATGCTGGTTTCTGTTGCAGTCTGTCTCCTCCATGCGAACTGTCCGTGAGATACAGGGAGTTTTAAGACACATCATCTGTATTTTAGGCATTACAACCGAGAGAATTCCTGTGTATTTCCCTAGTAGTGATCCAAGTTGGGAAATAAGTGACCAAACACTGACCTCTCTTAAGTGCTTCCACTTAACTGGTATCCTTTTTAAATCTGGATATGGGATGTTTGCAAATCCTGCCCTTGGATTCTGTATACACGATAGGAACTTTCTCATCCTTTATTAAAAAAAGGCCATAAAACACTGGAAAAGTGGTTGGTTGGTTGGATTTTGGGTTGTTTTTTTTCATGAGTCCAAAATCACGTATCCAGCTATCCTGAGAGTTTATGTACTACCTGTGCTATGAGCTCTTTTCTTACCACCTCACTTCAGCTTAACTAAAGCTAATTTTAAGTAGCAATAAAATGACTCAGAAGAGTTTTCTCAGTTACAGAGAAAACAGAGGATTGAAAGAATTTAACTAGCTCTTTTCCTGGTTATTTTGTCACTTTTCCTGGTTATTTTGTCCTTTGGCAATACTGTAGCAGTTCCTTCATTGGAGATTTTGCAATGCTGCTTCCTGGGTTTAGATACTTCAGTTGAGAATACTGACTTTGAATGAATAGCAGATTGTTTTGGCACTATAAACTCAAGTCCTTTTCATGCAACCCCACTAATAAACCCTTACAAGTGCCATATTGTCATTCTTAACTATTCAGTTGTTGTAACAAATCCAGAATTAGTCCATGATACCATTTCAAATTCTGAGAAAGTAAGATAAGTCGACAGGCTGAGGCTTTAAAAACCTGCTTCTGCAACAAAGGAGGTTCAGGAACAAAGGAAGTTCAACAACATGGTATTGTGAAACCAGAGCATGTTTTCTTTTGAGTCCTTACTTAAAAGCAAGGCATATTGTTTGCTGATGCAGAAGCAATCTATACCAAATGAAGGTTGATTGTTACACTGTAAGAAAGCAAGATTCATTTTGCTAATGTGCATGTAAGGATTGGGGGGTAAAAATCAGAATTTGACTACCATTGGAAAACACCAAATAAAACAAGTGGACAAGTAAGACATTTTAGACTATTATTGTGGGTTTTTTCATGTTGGAAGTAAACTGCAAATAGTGGGCTGTATCCTTATTGTATTGTGCCAGGCTGGATGGGGCTTGGAGAAACTTGGTCCAGTGGAAGGTGTCCCTGCCCATGCAACTGGATGGTCTTTAAGGTCCCTTCCAACCCAAACCATTCCGTGATTCTATGAGACATCACCTACGCTAAAATCTTTAAGAAGAAAAACCAAACTGGGCTTTGTGAGAAAACAATTAGCATTATGAAAGCTTTAATTTAATGGTAGAAGTTAAGTATTTGCACACACACACACACACACATACACAGGCTGTCCTCAGGTCATCCAGCAATTCGACCCTAGGTCCCTATGTCGCTGGCCATGCCCAGCATGGCTGGTTTTTGGTCCTTTTCCTGCAGTTTTCTTTGGATTTTCACTTCCAATGCAGTGTAATCAAGGCTTTTAACCATTGCACAGTGATGCAGTGCTTAGTCTTGCAGCCCAGAAAGGTGGTGTGTATTTCAAACTGGCTAGTTCTGACTCATACTTCTTGTAGAAATAAAATTCTTTCTTCCCAACTGCACACCATCTGGCAGTCAAAAGATCTCTAATATAACACCCACTTAGTTCAGCACATGGAATCTCTCAGCAAATGGACATTCCTTTTTAACAGAAATGCTTCACCTGGGGAATACTCCAAATTGCCCATTTTACTTTGTCCTCTGCTTCAGGGCAAAATGACATGAACAGCTCCGGTTGACTTCCTGTTTCCCACTTTTAAAGAACCAGCGCTCTTTGTGTTGCTATATAAAGCCTACGAATTACTACATTTTTTTCTCAGAAAATAAGAAAACCCAAACATTTCTTGTTTAAAACTCCTTACAGGAAAGCTGCCTGTGCAAGGGAACAAAACCAGGCAGACAGGAGTGTTTACCAGCTTTGAAAGCTGCCTTCCATCTTAATGAAGCGACAACAAAAATACTTTAATCTACAGTGACCAAAAGAGTGTAATTCAGCTTTGAAAAATGACTAAAATGGCAGTGTCTGATGCTGATCATTCACTAAACTAACTTTACAAGCAAAAGATGTTTCAGTTGATTAGCAAGGCTTCATCCTGTTCCGGGACACCAGATTCAGGTTGTTCCCACTCTCGCATGTTATTCACAGTAAGAAAATCCTCCAGGTCAAATTTAACCACCTGCTTCTTTACACATTCCCTTTATACTCAGCACAGACAAAACCAAAAAGCAAAGCCAAAGAAGATCCAGACTTTGACTCAGAGGTGAATAGTTCTGCCTAAGGTGCAACAGCCAGAGAATAGGGTTCTGCTCTTGCCTCAACTAGCTCAATACTGCCTTATTAAAAAATAATGATGGGGTTAGTTGTTTAATCAATAAGAAAAAATCTGATTATCATGAAGGTGACTGAGGACAATGACAGTCACCTCTTCAATATAAAATTACGCTTTAACTAACACGTATGAGCTATACAACACCTGTGAAAATGCTCATGCTAAGTATGTACAGAAACATCCACTGTGCTTACACACAGAACAGCAGGACCTTTCCCCCAGCACGGGTCAGAGGCAGCGCACTGAGCTGTGTTGAAACTTGTGCATAAACAGCCAGTCAGTTGAAATGACTGCTGGTGTTCTATGCAAAACCAAATTCCCGGGTTTTAGATCTAGGAATTTAAGCTTCAAGAATTCCAGACTGCTCAAGCTAATCCAGTCATTACTTCTACAATAATTATAGAGGAAATGTTGTGATTATTAGCACCAGTAAAGAGAAAAACTTCAAAAGATTTTCTTTAGCACTGCATTTTAGAGATAATGCGCTTTGCTTTACTATACAGTTAAAATGTCAAGGAAATCCAAAATATGGAAGAGTTTAATTCGATACCAGCTCAACGTATTTTGGCAATGTAAAATTCACTGCTGGCACACTGTTCAGCAGAACCATTCTTACAGGAAAACATCTTTCATCTATTTATAAAAAGACTGAGGTTGATTAAGAGATGCAACATTGCATCTTCCTAAACTTTGCTCTTGTAGGTGAGTATCTGTTACAATCACTATGATAAAAAGGACATGTTGGAATACCCTGCACTGCACAGTAAATCTGTAAGACTGGATGCAGCACATGAGCCCTTCTGGTTGAAGTTGCAAAAGTGCTCAGTGGCTCACCTTACTCATTAACTATGTGCTACACAGTTAACGCAGAGAATGTGGAGAAAAGAGAAGCACCATGGCATATTAAGAACAAATGTACAGTAATAAACAAATACTCAGAGACAGTAAAACTACAATCAGCACATAGAATCAAGTGGCTCTTGTGAACGGTGCTTAATTCCCACACCAGCAGAAGATGGAGCAATAACAAACTGGAGCCAAAGAGCAGAGCTGCAGTATCTAAGTGCGTAAGTATCTAAGTGCCAGATTTTTATGAAAGACAGAAAGGAAAACAGTCCAGGGAATACTCTCAGCCTGCACCATCTCTGGACCTTCCAAGAAGGCCACTGAATAAGGGCTAAAAGGTTGGATGCTATAGTAATCAAATCTCGCTGATAGGAGTATTTTTTTTTTGGGGGGGGGGAGACGAAATAAAGTTGAGGACGTGCACTTTATACAAAACCACAAATTATTCACTTTACGGAAAAAACTGCTAGCAGCAATTTAAAAAACAAAAAGCCAAGAGGCTTTATTTCCAGAAAACCAATTAAGATCATATTGTTTAAAAACTTTGTCAAACAAAGTCATTACAAGTTAAGGGCTTCAAAAGAGTTTGCACAGGTAGGATCCATTTCCTGAACTTACAGCTTAAAACCACAGAGTATGCATGTGTTAAACAATCACATACACGTGTATAAATGCACACAGCCTTGTGTTTTGTGTGTACACTGTAAAACAAACACCAAAACACACTTAACAAAATGTGGAGCTATACAGACTATACAATTTACACACTTGGGTGTCATTCCAACCCCAAATATCACCATTTGCTAGAAAACAAATTTTTACTTTGTACAAGACCTTGATACGAATAAGTTTACCCCTTGCTCAGGGGACTGAAACTGAACAATAAGCTAAACAGTCAAGAGACTTTATTTCAACTTGTACAAAAGGCATTATAAAACCTAAAATACATGCTTTACTGAATATATTACATCATACATGTCAGTGTGGTGCACTTGATAAATCCAGCCTAACTTCATCCACTTTTAATGGCATATTTAGTCAAAATGTCAAACTGACTACACTGGAAAACATTTATTTTAAAATCTATTTCCAAGTGCATTAATTACCTAAAAAAAAATAAATTGCTCTAGCAAAAAACCAATATTATTTACTGAGTGAAACAAGGAGCTCCCATTCAGAAAAAGGTTCTGTGTTCTGTGTAAGCATCATGTGGCATTTCATCTGATTCCCTCAAGCAGGCATGGTACCCGAGGCAGTGTGAGAGGCATTTCTTGTCTGCTTGGCAGATGGATTCCTTTTTAGGATGGTTAAATTGTTAGTTGCTCAAAACAAAGTTTAATTTCACAATTGGTGATTCAGCTAGAACGTCAAAACACATGTGGGAACTGCCAACAAGAAAATACATCACATCTATTGAAGCTCTTTTTGGCCTCATCACAGTAATACCAGACACAGAGTAAGGCATGTAGATCATAGCAATTATAAGTCACTCACAGTCCTTTTGTGACAGGAAAAGCATTCACCTTCCTCTCTGTGTTACCTGTCACAAATGTTTTCACATGGCTTTTGTTACACAGACGTGTGCACTGGCGTGGCTGAATGGGAAGGAGATGAACCTCTGTCAGAGGAGGAAGAAATGGATCGTGTGGCAGCTTCCCGCTGCAAATCTTCAACCTTCTTTTGAAGCTCTGTCCGGATGGCAAGGAGTTCTTTCAGATTTTGATGGATTGGGACCTGTAGGGTAAAGAAACAAAAGGCTTATTTTGACTGTCATAGTAAGTTATCTTCTCAAGCAATCCTTCCACTGTTTCCCTCAGTAACATAAGGAATCCAACACCTATGAATTTCAATACACCAGTATTTGGGGGATGTTTCTCCACCCATTTAAATTAAACATTTCAGCAAACTGCCCCTTTCTAACAAAATAATTGGCAAGAAACCTATACAAAAGACTTTTTGCAAATGGTTTTGACAGGATACAAAGCATATCCCAGTAAAAATACCCCTATCCTTTATCAATACCACTTTCCAGCTGAACTTCGTATGTCTTTCCTGTGAACCATTTCCCCTGCCTGTTGGGACAGAACTTATTACATAAAGAGAGCAGAGTTAACAAAGCTGGCTCCGTATGGAGCATCTTGTTACTCTTCTAACCAGGCATCTTTCCAAGAGTCTGACCCCTTCCAGCTTGTCAGTGAGAAAAGTGCAGCAGCCAAGTGAATTGTGCTTGTGATAGACCTCCCAGAGTCAAGCTCCAATAAACCTTTTATAGAAGTGGGTTGTACATATCCTGCCTCTGCTTCTGACAGTACCCCAAAAACATGAGAGGTGCACCACTGCGTCGCAATTCTAGGCATTTTTCATCTGGAACATTCGACTATACCATGGCTGAAGGAAGATGCAAGCCACACTGTTTTTTGCAGCTTTATCTGTTATCTTAGGCAAGTAGAGAGAGACTCCCCCCATTCTTCCAAACGCCACAGAAAGGCCAAAAAAGTTTGAATGTAAACTGCTTTTAATTTATTTTATCCTGTATAAGCTCTACTTTTTTATAGCTTTTGGAAAGGGCAACATGGGAAAAGAATTTAATTAGTCTGACGAGACAGTTATGGGTAAATGGAGCAATGGGACATGTATGGATTGCTAGATGTTAGAATTTATACCCTGGGCTTCTGGAATGCCAGGCTCCAGGGAACTGCATTCACCCACAATTACTTCCTACTGCTTTAAAGTGATTACAGGGCTGGGAGGCACACCTGAGCATGCCAATGTCATATGGTGCTATGTGAAAAAAAGATATCAAAAGCCAGAAGGGGTTTCTCTTCTTGCCATTAACACACAACTGAGTCACAATTTACCTTTTTGTGAATTCTGGCTTTTTAAACAGAGTGCATCAAAAAAAACATGCATTTGATGTTGGTATTTTTCAAAACCTAACATTCGTGTTTCTGAAACATGAAAATGCAATCTCATTTCTAACTTTAGTCCTAACTTAATAAAAAGCATCAAACAGTCTGGTTTAGGTAACATTTTTCTGGCCACAATTTGGTTTGTGTAAAAACTTAAGTGCATTCACAAAGTGCTGCTCCTGGCACCCTGGCTGTCATCAATTCATCCAGCATGTCACCTACAGTAGTTCTAAAAGTGTAACTTTCTGAATCTTCAGCAGATAAATCAGTGCATATCACCAAGCTCCCAATGACCCTGGAGTCCTGCCTTCACTATGCAAGGAATTCTTTCTCTTTTTGCAATCTTCTCCTGCATCCACCACAGAAACTCTTTAACAAGAATACAGGCAACAGCCTCCTTCACTAACCAACCAGCAGACCCTCCAGAGAGCCAATCTCATTTTTCCTGAGGTGGTCTACAGAAAATGTACACTCCTAAAATATGGCAAAACCGAGTCTGGTGATGAAGTTTGTTCAAGACACAGCAACGCACACCACAGGAAATTCAGGTTTCAGTGAAGATCAAGGCTCTCTGGGATTAGTACCCCCTCCATATTTTTCTCTTTCCTTAAATAAAAGATCCCTTCCTCGTACACTCCCACTTCAGAATTTTTCTTTATGAAGACATCTTCCTGAAACACTTGGGTCTGTAACAGAGTGATCTACATTGGTATCATTAGTCACGCAAGCCCTGGGTCACAGGAGATTTGTACATCTGATTTCTGCACAGCTCAATCATGATTCAGCATAACAGGCTAGTTCCTCTTAGACAACCTTGGTGTGTTCCTCTGCACAACGTTCAAACACTCATAAAAAGCAGTTCCATACAACTGGCTTTTGGGGAACCCACTACAAAACCTTTTGGGATACACTACAGAAAAGCCATTGCAGAACTTGGAATGTGGAGTAAGGTGCTCCAAGGAGGAAAAGTGTGGCTGTAAATCTCAATCCTCCTTCTGCACCTAACTCAACAACACACATCCTCAAACTTCGCCGCAACTGCTATTCTCCCCACACATCCATCTCAAAGAACAGGACTGTCTTTAAATAAATCAGCTTAATGACAATAATGACATTTTAAAAGGCTGTGTATATTGAAGTCACAAAAAACCCGCAACTTTAAGATTGCAAAATTATGCTCTCAGTAGATTAGGATGTGTCAGAATGAAGATTACTTCTCCAAACTCAAGCCAGCCATCCTGTACATCTGAATAAAATTGTTGGTTAAATAAACATTAAAATACTAGCTTCCCTCTCGCATTCCCCATTTATTCAGTGCAGTTTGATGCTACTCAATTCATGAGCAGTTATTCAAGATTTAGCTTTCTTTGCAGCGTCTGACCCCATCCTTTATTTATTCTTCTGAACATAAAATGCTTAAGTTTCATTTTCTGCACTTTCATCTCATGTCAAGAAACAAATTTATTTCTGCAGCACCCTAATGAGGGATAGGAGTACTAACTCTCCACTTTCACAAACAAGGATCTGGAGCGAGCATACTTTATCTGGAGCGATCTTAAATTGGTTTATCAGAGGACCTAAGAATTCTGCAATTCAGTCTTGTGGGTATCAAGCAGGACACCCAGTAAATAAGGAGCACATCCACAGTGACCATGCTGCTCCAGGTGATGCCCCTTACAACAGAGGAATCCTGTGGCAAAGGCAGGGAGAAACTTCACTTCCAGAGGAGCATCCTGCTCCCTCACCCATGAAACAATTCTTTCTTTGTCTACAGCTGTGCCCATTCCAGCCTGCTTTCCCAGATTGTATTCCATGGGTTGAACAGAAAGGAGAGACCTCTAAAACTGGAAGCACCATTCACTCCTAATTCCTATTCCCAGTTAGTCACAACTCTCTCATA
Organism: Psilopsiagon aurifrons; assembly: GCA_025447955.1. NCBI lineage: Eukaryota > Metazoa > Chordata > Aves > Psittaciformes > Psittacidae > Psilopsiagon > Psilopsiagon aurifrons. Next base: position 8,162 of record JAOEHY010016182.1, on the reverse strand, counting down.
GACTGTATCAGATCCGCCTCTTTATCCTTTAATTATCATTTATTATCAGTCCTTGAGAATTTACTGAGATTGTTCCAGCCTCAGACCTCCAAATTGGATTAATTTCTTCCAGGATATGAGCAGGCACATTTCTGAAACACAATCTCTCTTCATAAAAATCTTATGTTTGCCCTAGAGATGGAGTATTTACAGAAAAACAGCCTTTACCCCAACAAAAGAAGTTTACAATACCAATATTTTCATATGGGAAAATACTTTTTCAGCCACATTCTCATGAGCAACTGAGCCTTTTTGGATGAAGTTTTACAAAACAATTCAGTTAATCACACATCTTGATGAGTCAATATAAAGCAGTAGAGTCCAGAAAAGCTGTAAGCAAGGCAGAGTAGTACTGGGCAAAGAAAAAAAAAGTCACCTTTAAAATGTTGCTCACCTTTTAATGAATGCACATCAGATATGAAAGACAGTTCTACACAAACATTATCATGCCATGTCATATGGTAGTGTAAGCATGAATGGTTTTCTAATGTCAAGTCTTTCTCAGGAAAAGATTCTGGCTGCTTGCTGTTTAACAAAGCCTCATACAGAGAGATGCACATCGATGTAAACCAGTGAGATTCCAAAACCAGTTTTCACACATTAAGCTTCCAATACAGACTTTAATTTCATTAAATAACATACCAAATTGAGCCTAGAGTTTAGCACTTTCAGAGTGTTTTCAGGCAGCTGATGCTACCTGATTTATTAGTGATAAATGTCCATGTTAAAACCACATACTCATGGGGTGAGAAAAAAGGTGGTATAGACAGCTGAAAGATAGAAAATAATATTACGGTTCTCCTAAAAAGACCTGAAAAGCAGCCTGTCATGAGGGGCTCTGCTTTTCCCCAGATGCCTTCAATTCTGCGACTGTAACTTCCCTTTTTTGGAGCAAAGCTGCAAATTCAAATGTAAAACAACGAGAAGACCAACAGCAGTGCTGGGGGGGAAAAATGGGGAAAATACCCCAAAATGGGCTCGATCTCAAGTCATGGGTGTTTTTCATTCATTTCTTTTTTAACGAAACTGTTAAGAGAACCAAGCAGAACTGGAATTCTGCATCTTTCTGAAAGCCTCCTTCCATCTCGGAAGGAGGAGGAGGAATTAAGAGGATGAAGCATCTTTAAATTAATTCTGTAGCAAAACCTATTAAAATAATGGTAAGAAAGAAGTTTAGTTTACTTTTACATTTCCTAGAGACTCTTCCCAGGCAGACCTGTTGCTGCCAGGGTTCCCTCGTACCACCCTGTGCAAGTTCTTACAGCCAACTATCTCCATTTTTGTCACCTCACACCATTATATTTCAGCGTGTGATTCCTCTCTCAAAGCCTTCTTCATAAGGAAATGGGTCCAACAATCTTCACAATAACACCTGTAATGGCTTGCTGTGAATGAGGTCCTCCATTATTTTGCTACTGTTTAGATTGAGAGGAAGTGGGAGAGTGACAGGTTATGTAAGGAACAAGAATTTGGAGAAGAATGTTTATTGAAAGATCTCGTTACCACCTTAACCCTAGAAGTGTAGGCTTGCACAGCACAAGTAGTGTCTCCATGGCAAGCTTTTATTACAGTCTCGTTGAGAAATCATATAATTGATTTGACTGAGATGAGCTTGTTGGGAGCCTGACAGCAGATGTACTGTTTTCTACTCGCTGATCCTGCCTTCTCAATTTGGAGTGGAAGCTCAAAAGAGGACTCTGAACCCACCACTCAGTCGCATTCATGTTATTTTTTCTGCTCTACTTCACTGTAATCAATACCAGGTTTTCAGAAGTGTGTGCATCCTTCCCTGTGTCACACTAGCTCCCCAGTGTGTTGCCACAGTAATGCTGCTAGGCAACTCCCAGCCACTACCACCAGGTCCCCATCACTTCTGTCCATACTCGAGGGGAAAGCAAAGCCCTACTTCTGCTGCACAAGATGAGCTTACGCAGATGAAACCCAACCTGGCAGTGCATCTGTGGGTTTGTTGGGCTGGAAAATTACCCATTAGGTCTTCAGGATGTTTTTGACAATTTATTTAAACTATTACCTCAATTTACTGAAGAAACCATAAATTTAATTTCTGCTTTACTAAAAACATTGTAGTAAAAAATAAAGTAGAAACAGAAAGGTGAATGTACTATATTTTAACATATTTTGGTAGGTTAACCTCATAAAAAAGAAAACTGTCATTTGGTTACTTTTAAGAAATAAAAGTAGATTTCTCTAATCTCATAAAAACAGATTAGAATTTGATCAACCCAAAATAAAATTGTCATTTACATCTAATATAGCTAGCAATACAACCCAGGGAGGGACAAGGATAAAGAGCTTGTAGCAGCACTAAGTAGTGGGGGGAAAGCCCCAGATCCTTGGGAAATTTGACCTTGGAATCCAGGAATTAACAAAAAAGGTGGCTCTGTAAAAGCTGGAGAAGCATTCACCTGGAACACTTCAAGAAGACTTTTCGGTGTTGGTTTTTTTTTTTTTTCTTTTTAATTGCTACTGTAATAGTGACTTGGGAACTAAGCAGATTATGACTGAGATTGCATGTTGCTCCCCTCCCTAACTCATAACCAACCTTTTCCAGCCACTTACCCAAACCCCATGTCCTTCGTCCTTTTACCTGTCCTGAGCAATAGCTTTAGCACTAAACATAAGCTTTACAGACTTATCCCAGTAGTCTGCAATTCCATCATCTTTTTGTTTGGTTTAAGCTCTCAACAAGTTTTGTAGTCCCTTCCCATTCAAATCCCTATTTTTATTCCATTAGCTCTTGTCATGGTTTAAACCCAGCTGGTAACTCAGAACCATGCAGCTGCTTGCTCACTCGCTCCCTTTCTTCCCCTCCCCTGGCTCCCAGAGGGATGGGGAGCAGAATCGAAAGAATGTAAATCCAATAGGTTGAGATAAGAACAGTCCAGTAACTAAGGTATAACACAAAACTACTACTGCTACCACCAATAATAATAATTATAATGGAAACAACAAGGGGAAAGAATATGAAACTAAAAGGGGAAAAGGAAAAGAAAACAATAAATGTATCACAAGTGATGCACAATACAATTCCTCACCATCCACTGACCAATACCCAGCCCGACCCGAGCAGTGATCTGGGCCTTCAGGGTAACTGCCCCCAGTTTATACACTGGGCATGATGTGCTGTGGTATGGAATACCTCTTTGGTTAGTCTGGGTCAAGTGTCCTGACTCTTCTGCCTCCCGGCTTCCCGTGCCCCTCCTCACTGGCAGAGCATGAGACTGAAAAGTCCCTGATCAAAGATTACTGAGCAACAACTGAAAACATCGGTGTGCTGCCAGCATTGTTCTCAGGCTAAAGCTGAAAACACAGCACTGCACCAGCTACTGGAAAGAAGAAAAGTAACTGCTACAGCTGAACCCAGGACACTCCTCTCTCACTGAGCCATCTTAAGGAACTACTTTTTTTGTAAACGCACAAATAACTAGAACCCATTGGGACGGTTTCATTTGGCAAAGACCTTGGGTTTCTCTAGCTTTACAACAATTCGTACTTTTACCTATTTCAACATTAAGTTCCCAGTCTAGCTTTTCGACCTCAAGCCATGATTAAACTTAGGACTTGATCCCCCTCCTCACACAACCTACTTACATGTATCTTCCTTATACTCTTACACTTCTTCCCTGCTACTTGCTTCTCCCTTCCCTTCCTTACCTATCATATTGCCAGTTACCCTGTCTCCCCAGGGAGTTTCTTCTCTCTGATACAAGCACTCTCTTTTCCTTGTAAGACTTGATTCTCCTACTGTTAGTAATACTTACAGTATTTGAAATCCCACCTCCAATCAGTAAAAATCAGCAACTGCTGCAAAATTGAGTGAGCCACGTAATGTTCTTTCTCAGATAGATCTAATTGTAGGTTCCATTCAAAAGCAGATACTTTTCCTACATTTTAAAGATAAGGAACTAACTGCCTGTAATGAACAGAAAAAATACTTAGAATGCTGCTAAAGAAACTTTCCTTATTGCTTAAAATGCCATTGATATGAAACCAATTTTTAAACTGAATTATCCACATTGAAAGCAGAACCTGGTGCAGAACTGTAACTCTCAGATCACACCACAGTTAAAGTATTCCTGCTGGGTGAGAACTTGAAGAAAGATAAAGTTGCTTTTTTAATTATACCCAGACAGAAACTACAACTATGCCACACAATATACATGCTACAACACATATAAAAAACATCCAGACACAAGACAGCTTCATTTCCTACAAAATTCAAACCCTCCTCTTCACAGAACGACTACAGTTCACTTTCAGTATTGACTTTCAGGTTCTCATTCCCAAGTAATCCTTCAGGATCTTGGAGTGCTGTTGGATATCAAAATTTGTCAACAAAAGGACAGGTATAAAAGAAATTATAATAGCTACTCACAGTACCACCAAATCTTAACTGGATGGCTATCTACTGTGTATTACCGTACTAGCTCAAGGACAGTAATTCACATGAAAATTGTTCAACAGTGAATGCATTTTGTCTTGTTCAGCAAGTGTACTTTATTTGAGCTGCAGAGGAAAATGGTTACTTTGAATTCACTGCTTGACTTAAGACTGTTGGTTTTTCAAAACCCTTCTCTGTGCATTGGCAAGACAACAATACCTTTCACTTGAGATTTTCGTTCTTCATGAAGAGCTGGAACTCTGAGAGACTTGCTTTTGAAAAGTAGTCAACAGTATACTCATAGCAAAAGGCAATCTCAAATGATGACAACAGCAGTTTTCAATGATAATCAATACTTCCACACTTAATGTAGAAGTACCAGAGACATCTGCTTAGATGTCCAGACTCAGGAAACTCAACATGTTACAAGCTGATGCTATTGCAACCTACAGCCCATTTAGATTTAGAAATGTGATAGATCAGAGCAAAGCTTTTAGTGTTTGCTCTTCAAAATATGTTAGAAACTCCCCAAAATGAAGCTCATTCGTACAGTGCTGTTTTTTCCTTCTGTGTATGTTCTGATGCTGTGATCACTACAGAACACCAACCTTTTTCTTTTCCCTTTCTTTCTTAAATAGCTAGATTCTTTCAGCACACAGGATAAGCAGTCAGTTTTTTCTACAGCCACTGAATGCTGAGAGTTTTACCTGCAGATAGAAGTTACCTGCAGAAAATCAGACGCTGGAAATCTTGACTTAGACCCTTGGATACAAAGAAACCTGCCTTGTCTCACACGAAACTCTGTGGGAAATGCAGGAATGAGATCTCCTTAGCTAGGTTAACACCTAGCTATCGAACCCAGGATCCTTTCTCCTGACATCTCCCGTTTTATGCAAAAAGACTGACTCAAGACCATGGCCTGCAGATGAGCAATGCCAAGCATTTCCAGAGCCATGTGGTGGCTTTGTCCTGACACCAAATGGTGTTAAATCAGACGTATGAACTTTGAAAATATTACAATATATGTCCAGATGCTCAGAGAAGAAAATGCTCGGCAACATAACTGAAGGCAAGTACAAATAATACTAACACCCCACATGCCAGGTCATATTCTGTTCTGTGCAGGATAAAGCATCTCAGTAACTCTGTTTTCCAGCTTACTGTCAACAAGATTTTCCACTGATGCTTAGGATCTTATTTGTTCCTTTAAATATGCAATATCTTATGTTTATTGACACTGAAGTGCAGCAGACATCTAACCACTCAACTGTTCAACACATCAAATTCTACAGTTCTACACACAGGATTAAAAAACAATAGCAGCAATCATGGTAACCTATTTATATGCTTTCCAGACATTTCTGTATATACTAAACAAACAGTTAATTATTCCTACCTTCTCATTGTCTTTTTTTAAGCCAGCTCTTAACCTACAAACAGACTTTCCTTGGCTTTTGATGGAAGCTCCAAAGATGATCCCATTCCAGTAGCTGAACTGAATTTCTAGGTCATAGATGGTGTTAATCTTATACTCTAGATGAAAGCCCACACATACAAAGGGAAGAACTCATTTGAAAAACTTCCAGGGATTGCTATGACAGTTTCTCTTGCACAGTGGCTAAATTCTCAGAAAAATTAGAAAAACCCCCAAACAATAAAAGAATTAAAACAAAACAAGTTTAAGCCTTGTACTTCAAGGGTTAAAATGTCATTTCCTAGAGGGCACAAAAAAATAACCATATCCTAATGGACTATGCAAATTTTGTGACTATTGCCTCTCACATAGCAAGACACAGCCTGAACTGACAGGATCAGAATTTCTACTCATGCTCTGCATGTATGAATGCTAAGAGTATATTAGCTCAAAAATACTGCCCCTGCAGAAGTCATATTCAGGAGGATAATTTGTTGCATTCTCCCCACCTTCCAGCATTGCCCAAGCAGACAACTGACATCTGGCAGCCAGAACTCCTGAAACCAGTGTAAAAAAGACTTCAGAATGATATATGGAAAACGAAAGAGAAATACATGCTGTCAACTGAAATCATTCCAAAGCATCAAACTATCTTATCTACTCGAGGCTGGTAGGGTCATCTGTAAGCCCAGCAGCAGGTATCCACAGAGCACACACCTCTGTATGACAGAATGAAAGAGCTTATCTTCCTCATGTCACATACAAATACACATTTCTCCAACCCAAGGAAAGGGCAAATCTCGGGAAAAAAAATTAATCTTCTCAATCAATGAATTCAAATAAGATAGGACCAAAATCTATCAAATTTTCTTGGGACAAGAAGTCAATAATGATGTAAAACCTCCAAATGGAAACCAAGTAACATTTTATTTCACTTAATTAGAATGACCTTGCTGAAGAGGAGTTTAGCAAAAGGAGAATCTACAAAAGATGTTCACATTTTGAATTTTCTACGGTGTTCACTTCTCCGACACTTGTGCTTCCAAGCTCGTGTGTCACCTAATTGCACAGGATCTATTGCAATACAGCTGTAATCCTAAAGTGGGGCTCTTGATGCAAATAAAGATCACCAAACCCACTAAACCACTTTTCCACACAACTTGGATAGAACTGAATATCTATCATTATAAGCAACCTTCCTTTTCCAAAACGCAACTCTAAACTCTGTATGTGCAATGAAGAATATACTCAGACCTTACTGTACTGCTAAAGGTCTGATGAGACACAGATATCAAAGAGAGAATATAACAACGCAAAAATAAATGGTTATATCCAGTTACAAGTTAAAAAAAAAATAAAGGTGACGTATGCTCATTTTTAATAGCAAAGTCAATGAAGTGCAATGACTAATTGAGAATCATAGAATCCTACGAGGGTGTGCATTGGAAGAGACCTGAAAAATCATCTGGTTCTAACCCTCCCTCAGGAGCAGGGACACCTTCCACTAGACCAGATTGCTCAAAGCCCCATCCAACCTGGCCTTGAACACTGCAGCGATGGGAACTTCTCTCAGACCATTCAAAAATTCAAAATTAGAAAACGTAAAATGTTGCCTCAAATCAAAACCTGCCTTTCTGCTCTTGTGAGTTTTCTCTCCCACAATATAAACTTGGTTGAAAAGGGGTATCAAACAACCATCCTGATTATATTGAAGGACTATTATTCATCTTCCCATAAAATTATCTATTGGGCATTTCTCCTTTTTAGTGGGCTTCTAGAAAACAATAAACATTTTCTAGTTTCCTGAGGATGTTTTTGCAGCTGATAAAGCAGCATGTGAGTTTGCCTTGAACTGCTGTTCATCAGAGAGCTCTTCATTCATGTTAAATACTTAATTTTCTCTTATTGCAGTTGAAAACCAAAAGAACCACATTAAATGGTATTTGACAAAAACACCTTTTATCAGTAGGCAGAGATGACCTTTCTTTTAATAAATCCACTGATTAAGATTTTTTTTTTCACAGGAGGTAAGTGAAGACCTGCTGGGTCATTGTCACAATGGTCATTGTCTTCCTTTCTATCACTGAACGGCTCTGAATGTTACTGAATCAGCTATCAGGGTGTGAAACAAGACAATGCAAGTACAGAAGAAAGAATCTCAGTATACTGTATATTGGGAAAGCCAACCGTATCCTGGACTGCATCAAAAGCAGCGTGACCAACAGGTCGGAGGAGGTGATCCTGCCCCTCTACTCTGCTCTCCTGAGACCTCACTTGGAGTATTGTGTGCAGTTCTGGTGTCCTCAA
>JAOEHY010016179.1:0-14585 GCA_025447955.1 Psilopsiagon aurifrons | reverse complement strand
TTCATACACAAAAAAAAAAAAAAAAAAAAAAAAAATCAGTATTAACTTTTTATGTTCTTCTTTACATTCTGTACTTCAAAATAAGCACTCTGATCTTGGTGTTTTACCTTATGCAGTGGCTGAATTGCTGTGGCTTTTGTTTTTCAGTCTCAATATTCTTTGCGCAAAATATCAGAAATGAATTTGCATTCAGAAATTAACAACAGTAATGCTGAGATTAATGTTCTTCTGTATTGTCACAAATCCCAAAGCAGAGGGAAGCCAGAGGAGCACCCTCCATGGAGGCAGCAGGAAAGACCCAGACCTGGCAGATCATCTGCCCATGATTGTGGCATCAGTGGCTGCACATTTCTAAAGGTGTTTTCCTAAAGAAGGATTGCGTCATCTCTGGCATAAGCATACAATGACTGTCAGTGGAGCTATTTATGAATGTACCAAATACAGACATTATTTCTGGACGATTTTATACTTACTCCATATATTTGTGCATAGCGGTATTATCTCTGTTGTTTGCATGTTTGCCAAACCCTCAAGCAGTAGGACATACTGCTGTGAACATTTCACTAAAGAACTGAGTGAAGCAGGCAACATGATCTACTTCTCCTCACCATTCTTCTGTTACATTTTAGCGTCCAGAACACCACTGTAAGCCTGAACCTAGGCTTTGGTCTACAGCCATTAACTCTTGCTTAATAGTTTTTTCTGATTCCTCTTTTCCTCCAGTAAAGCATTCTCTTTGCTCTGTTTATTAACAGTAAAAATTCATTTTCAAAACGTCAGAGGCTTCTCAGAACACTTCAGCTCCCATTCTGTAAGCAGGTGTTTCAAAAGGAGGTCATAATTTCTGGCAGAATGATTGACTGTTTTGTCCTCAACTACAAAGTTCTGTTCTTTTCCTTCTGTCCTCACATTCATCTATTACTACTTCCTTACCTTAAAATAGACTACTCTGTTCTAGTATTTTCTTTTTCTTCATTAATGCTTTCATGGGCTTTGAAATCTGCTATCTTGAATCTAAACAATTCAGCCAGTGTGGAGAAAAATACATATATTTACAAAAATTAAGCTCTTTCTAACTGACTTTTTACTACACATGCATGAAAAAAGCCTTCAGAAGACCCCAAACCAGCTTGTATTTCTGTATATATGCACATATGCATGTCTGTCTGTGCGACTTCATTCCAGCTTTCTTTCTTCTTTCCTAATACTAAATCCACAGCAATCATTCTAATTGAACTTAATTTTCATTTGGCTTATGAGATTATAGATAATTTTTTCAGTTTCAAGAAAACTTGAATATTAAGCTACATGGTCTAGTAATTTTGTCTCTAACTATAAGAGAAGAAAGCATACCCATAAAAGAGTAATGCTTCATTTCTATCTGCTGCTTCAGTTATTACAGATACTAAGACTTTCTGATGAGAAACTCAGAAAATGTAGTTTGCAGTTTTGTATTTTTGAAAAAATACTCATTTACACTGTTGCAAAACAAAATCTGAATTCAAGAGGGGGGAAAGGTACAATTTTATTAGACATTTTCATAAACTGACTGGAAGTACTAAAAAGTTTATTTTGACGATGGGGAGGGACTCTTTATTAGGGACTGTAGTGATAGGACGAGGAGCAATGGGTTCAAACTCAAACAGGAGAAGTTTAGATTGGATATGAAGAAGAAATTCTTTACTGTAAGAGTGGTGAGGCACTGGAATGAGTTGCCCAGGGAAGTTGTGAATGCTCCATCCCTGGCAGTGTTCACGGCCGGGTTGGACAGAGCCTTGGGTGGCATGGTTTAGTGGGAGGTGTCCCTGCCCATGGCAGGGGGTTGGAACTGATGATCTTAAGGTCCTTTCCAACCCTAACTATTCTGTGATTCTATTCTATGGTTCTATTTGCTTTTTCTGGAACCCTGGATAAGTAGAAAGGTGTATGCACTTACTTGCACCTATATTTGATTTTTTTAAAAAGTATTAGGTGAGAGTTTATTAAAAATGATATTTCACCACTATTTAAACAAGGAAAACACTCCTTATTTTTGCAGATCAATTTAGGACATGATGGCAGCAAACCTGTAAGTGTTGAACTTCAGTTCTCAGTGTTTTGCAGGAGGTTGCAAGAGGAATTATGTACAAAGGTTGCAAAACACACAGAGCCTGGTAATTCAGCAGAGAGCATGAGCATGTTTGAGCCTCTTCTCCTGTTCTAAAGAGTAGTGAAACTCTGGAAACATTTGTCTGGATTCACCTCATTCACAGAATCACAGAAAGGTTTGGGTTGGAAAGGAATTAAAGCTCATCTAATTCCAACCTCCTGTCATGGGCAGGACTGCCTCAATCTAGACCATGTCACCCAAGACTCCATCCAGCCTGGCCTTGTATGCTGGCGGGGATGGACCATTTACCAGTTCTTTGGGGAACGCACTCCAGTGCCTCACCACCCTCACAGTAAAGAACTTCTTCCTTGTATCTAACCTGAACTTCCTCTGTTTTAGTTTAAACCCATCACCCTTTGTCCTATCACTACAGTCCCTGATGAAGAGTCCCTTTCCAGCATACTTGTAGGCACCCTTCAGGTATTGGAAGGCTGCTGTGAATTCTCCAAAATGGCTGATCATGACTGAGCCAAGGATCTTTTGGGTTTAGGAGCATTTTTGGTTAACCCCAGACAGTAGGACCAGTCAAAGAAGCGCAGTTTAAAGTTCTTATCATGTCACCAAGGAATGAAACATCCATATCAGAAGCTTAGAATGGCAATTGCAGGTGTTTTTTTCCAAACTGCAAAGTAGTGTAAATAGATCATTTCTCAAAGCAGGAAGTGTTGGGTTGTTTTGTAATGAGTGGCTTTAGTAATTTTCTTCATCACTGGACTGAAGTCGTTGCCTGCTTTTGTAATATCTGTTGGCAAAATGATTCTTTCCTGGGCCTCCTGTTGTTTTTGTCTTACATCTCTTGGAGACCAAAATTAGATTATCATTCCTATGGTGCTGCATGAAATGGAATTTAGAAAGTGATTAGGTAAATTCATGAGGAAGAAAAAAGTCCATCGAAGGCTATTAAATACAAAGATTAGTGGAACTTACACAGGTGACAGTCTGCTGGGGGTATCCTTTTGGCTGTCCTCGGACATCTGCAATTTCAGACAGGCTACACTACATGAGGAGCAGCTCGGATGGTCCAATTCTGCAGATACATTAACAAATAAAAGAATGCTGCAACCTGGACTGCTTCCGGTTCTAGTTCTGAACTCTGCCAAGCACTGTGTCATTATCAGGTGATCCTGCATTTTACTGGAGTGAACCTCTTTAACAACACTGAGGTTTTAGATCATGTGAGATTTCCCTTGAAAAAAAGCTCTTTTTTGTTTAATTCTGCCTTTGGAGGGACAGGTTGCACTATGAGTCTGCTTCTAGTGCTGGCAAAGGGCTCCCCCCACCTCCAATTGGTCCTTGGGAAGATTTCAACTCATCTGGAGGAGCTCATCTGTCGTGACCTCTCTGAGCCTATTTCTCACACAGAGGCCCATCTCTTGTGGCTCAGTATTGCCAGATTCCTCCAGTAAATTTTACTGTTGCAAGCTAAGTTCCTCCACTCAGAATTGGAGGGAAAACTATACAGTTTGGGTGGCTTAATCATACTCTAGGCTGTATTGGTGCCATAGAGAACCACCAGCGGATTGTCAGCTGGAATATACTGTTGTATCCATTGAGTTGAATGCATCCATTCATCCTACTGAAGAATCTGACACCCACCCCCCCCCACTGTTAGTTGTTTTTAAGGATGGTGACTGAGAAATTTAGGAGTTTTATTCCTACCCTAGAAATTAATCACTGCACGAATTAAGTAAAGGAGTCTAGACCCATGTTTTCAAGATTGGAATGCATATTAAATACTGCTCTTTGTCTGAATGCTACCTGAGATGCCTAAGCCTTAATTTTCAGGGCTAGTAAGAAACTAGAGTTTATTTTGGAATTGTGAATACTGTGTGCAGCAGGGTTAAAAACCCCCCACTCCATTGGCTGCCCAAATATGTAGATGCTCCAAATAGACACTCACTTCTGAAAAAGAAGAGGTTTTTAACTTCATCCCTCAATTTAGTGATCTAACATGTCTCACAACAGGGATACTCTCATTGTTTATGAAACAGCTTTGCAATCTTACATGTAACAAGTAAAGCACTTGAGTTGATTGGTGTTTATGGCTTAGGGCCAGCATAGTTTGGATCAGAACATGTTGAAAAGAGAGTGAGAGTTTGCATCCAAGGTTTAGTTTGGCCCAAATACAAATCCCGTATTTTGACTGAAGCTCATCTTTAATTATCATCAAAAGTGTGTTCTGCTTGTTTAATCAAGAGCTTAGCATTCTGGGTGTAAAGGTGCTTTGGGTGCTTACTTCAAGAGGATCATGTTCAGGCTTAAGGTATCCTGCCTCTGAATTAGGGATTCTGTTACTAGCTCTCCCAGACCCCGGCTTTTATTGTATCAAGAATGAAGATCCTCCGCTTAAGAACTATAGCTCTCAGCTTTTCCAAGATTTAAATTAAAATTTAAGAAGACATTTTAGCTGTAAACATAACAAATTCAGGCTTTTTTTATCACCAATATCCAAGGCAAACTGAAGATTTCCTTTATTCCCTGCCTGCTGTTGTATCTTATATGCAGAAACTGTTCTTTAATTCGCAGACGCAAGTGAGGCTTGTCACACGTATTTTGCTTCTTCCTATATTTGCTTCTCTGATTTCTGGTATTAATGTAAATGTTGGCTTGCTTAAGCTTTAGAAGGGGATATGTTTGGGATAGTTATCATCACAGTTGTCATTTAGTGTTCACTCAAGTACCTTTTCCTTACGTACTCGGAAGCACATTCACCATCTCTCATGAGGATTGCAGGCAGCCTGCCTGAGGCCCTTTTGCGTGCTCCCAGATCATCTTTTTCAGAGTGGAGTTTGTTTTGGCTACTTCCCCTAATACATTTGAGGTATAATTACACTATGATCAATATATTTTTTTGATGTTTCATAACCCCATAGTATTTTTCTTAATACTTGGCTCATTTCCTGTATTAGTCTGAAGCAGCCTCTGGCTGATGGAGAGGCTTCAAGAGCCTGCATGAAAAAGCAATTTTGAGTTTGTAGAAGGCTTCAATGGCTAAAGAGTTAGCACACACTTCAGGGGTGAATGTAATTTGTCAGATGAGGATCCCTGTGAGGCTTTGTGCCTCACTTGCCCTTCATTAAAGGTGTAATTCCCTGCATCACTCCACAGGTAGCTGGTTACTGGGCTGGTTTCTGTCTCAGGTTCTGGCAGCAGTTGGTTGAGGACTGTCTGTGCTGTCTCTTTAGCTTCCTGATAAGCTCAGCCAAATCAGGCCATGGAGAGAGGCTTCCTTCCTTCTGCTGGAGGTTAGCACCCCTGCAGTAAGGTCAGGGCTGGACACATGTCCATGTGCAGCCGTTTCAATGCACAGCTGAGACTCTATTAGTCTCTATGGCCATGAAGGGAAGGCCAAAAGGGCTGCACGGGTGGAATGGGGAAAATAATGCCTCACACTTCAGCAGTCTGAGCCTGAGGTCTGTGTCGTGGTCTCCGGAGAGTGCTTACTTGTGCAAATACTCAGTAATCCAATTTCACCAGCTACATTCCCGGGATCAGTGACATGCCCTGGCAGTCTTGGGTTTCTATGGCTGCTTGCAGCTCCTGTGTATTGTGATGCTCAGCTGGAAAGAGTAAATAAGGGGGCAGTGGGGGATTTGAGGAGAGCTGCCCAATTCTCCAAGCCAAAGCGAGTAAGTTTCTCAGGAAATGTATCCCAGATCCATGAGAGTTTTTTTGGAAAATGAAGATTCTGGAATTTCATTATTCACCTTTGCCTCTCTGATTGCCTCAGAGCTTCATATGTGGTATCAAGCAGCTGAAAGGAGAAAAAGGGAGTTATTGGTTAGCTCATCTACTTGCTTTAAGGAGAAGGTGTGGTCTGCCTATGTAATGGGATTCCTTGGGCTTCTCAGTCCTTATAGGCATCTGTACATAAAAGCTGTCCTTCGAAGCATATGTAAACATGTTTGCAGAGCAGACCACAAATGCCTGAAGAGACCTTTTCATTTTCCCTCCTGTTTATTCAGCCATTCTTCCTTCCAGCCTAACAGTTTGCACTAAATGAAAATAACATGCTCCAGGCAGTTAAAGCTAGACCAGGCATCTTGATGTAAATAAACTTCAGGGGGGTGAAATATCTATTCTAGAGATGAGTGTGACAAGCAATGAGTAAAGAAACATTTTCCTCAGTTCCCACTGCAAAGCTGGAAGCTGACCATTTCAGCTCCATTCCTTATATGAAGTCAAGTCCATTTGAACATGGAAAAGTAGATTGGCTTTTCATTGAGTGATCTTTTGTAATGGCAGGAAGCTCGATAAAGGTAGATGGAAACACTTACGAGCATATTCTCATTTCTGTACTTTCCTACTAGCAGGTTTTCACAACAGTTTTCCCATGCTTGATGCTTCTATATTCCGGGAATAAAAAGATGCCTGTGGACCCCCATGGCTAACCTTTACACATCTAGTTTTATTCCCTTCACAACATATTTTTGCACAGACTCAAGTAGTTTTTCTTTAGGCGATGGCACAAAAACCATGTTCAATGACAAATAATAATCATTGTACACATATCTAGACTATATATTGTAGTACATATACATGTATATGTGTATGTAACACATATCAGTCTGGGCCATGTATTTATAATAACATAAGTTACTCTGTTCAGCTGTGTAAGACAAATAGCTGTATTACTGAAATCTCTGTAAATACCATTAGTAACACTTTTCAGCTGAGAAAGCATAACATTGCAATTCCTGTCTTTCTCCTGCTAGAGTTTATTTAATAGTCTGGTTTCATGCTATGCTGTGTGCTGCTTCTGTTCAGAGTCTGTTCAGAGCAAGGCAAACATCAGCCAGATTTAAATTCACCCAGAAACACGACCTCATGTTTCACACTCAGAAAGTGACATTTGAAAGGACAGAAGCAACTTACAGTTTCACAAACATTTTACAAGTTGGAAAACTATTATCTCTGTAGTAACAGAGAGATGTGGCCTTACCCTTTGACAGTGAGTCTGGGCCATAAGTTTTTCGCACTTTCTGCCTTGTTTGTGCATAAAGCATTGCAGGGGAAATGGGCTAAGTGAACTGCCTACACGAGGGAACTATGAAAAATAATTAAAGAAAAATAATTAGGGAAAAGATTATATTTTATTAAATATAAAAATATTAGTCTTAAGTTTTGGATTATCAGCAAAAATTGATACAAACCTCTGGTAGAAAGCAGTGATTTAAAGCAGCATTCTTCATGTCTACTTCCAACCTACTGACAGGGGGGAAAATTGAAATCCCCCTTAACTGGACAATTAATTTCACCATTTTTGGACAAACTACTCTTGTAGCTTCATTACGCCAGAAGCAAAACTCAGGGGTGTTCACACAGATTTGTTTCAGTTCGATTTCCATTCTTTTTTTCCAAGGTGGTCAGTGATGCTGAGGATACTGAACTGACCGAGAAGGTGAAATTCTAGTCTGCAGGCTAGAAAGTAGCAAGGAATTTGTCTGTTGTCCTCAGTATCACAGCAGATCAGGAATTCCTCCCACTGCCAGCCTACAACTTCTCAGTTATTCCAATCATTTTCAGAGCGTGTCTCGAAAACCGCAGCCTCCTGAACTGCAGCCCGTACACTTCTATTTGAATTTACTTATTGAGCTCTTCATCTAACAAATGGAAAAACCGAAGTAAATATTTTCAACATGAAATGTAAAACTTCTCTGCAATAAGCCCTAAAGAAGCTTGGCTTCCTGAAAAATTTCTGCTAAAATTTGTCATCCATGCAAGGTTATTTAATCGGAATCAATATTAAATCAAATAAAGCCAGGAAGATGAAAACTGTCATATAAAAAGCGAAACTGAAGTTCTGTGAGGGCTGCGTTTCCCAATGCTGTTATTTTTATTGGAATGGGTAAAGTTTAGAATATAGTAATGAAAACTTAGAGGGTTTTTTTGCCAAGATTTTGACTCAACCACATTTAATCAGTTTTCTCAAAAGCATCTTAAGAAAGCAGCCCATGTAACTGCATGAGCACCAGCAATACACGTTCTGCCCTCAGCACTGTGACCTAATCAGCTAGGCTTAAAGACAAATAAAACCTTTAATGCAGTCAGTACAGGTTTTGTTTGAATGCTGTGTGTTGAAACTACTTGGATTTAACTGAAGGAGCTCCAGGTGCGTGCACTGCCAGCCACAGGAATGATAGCCCTTACTTTCCTAATAGTATTGCTGATTCTATCACCCCAATTATAATGGTCCTAAGCACTTTTGCTGTAGGAAAGGCAAAACGTGCTCAACAAGGGGTACCTGCAAGGGTAAAGACTGTTCGTGGTGTACTAAAACGGCACATCTGCAAATTTTTAGGAGTTGAAAAATGCAGTAAACCTCCTCTGAGCTGTTGTTTAGTTCCACAACCTGTATGCTCCTACGTACCATCTCCTCCAAGTGGGAGTATTGTCAGCATCTGCTAGTCTGAGAGAGAAATGTTACCTACATGGAACATAATCAATGCACATCACGTACAATGGCTGTAATAAAGGTCTCCGTAGCAACATTAAGAACAGTTATTTTTAAATGTTCTACCTTAGTCTCACATTCATGTTTTTTAAGTGCAGCTTTTAACTGTTTCCACTGCGAATGATGCTGTGAGCTAACCGTCCAACAAAACTCCTTTGTCAAGGCTTGAAACGGTGATCCCTGCCTTGTCTTCCTGCAGATCACTGCAGGCTTGCTTTCATTTGCAGTCAGTAAATACCCACTAAATATGCATAATTCCTTATCAACAGGCAGCTGGTCTGGAAAACAAACTTGTAGGAGACCCCTGTCCTCCTGTGGGGAGGAGAAAGGGGTGTGGGTGTAGAAAAGATCTAATGAGGAGGTTGTGCCTGAAGATCACCCAGGCTGGTAGCACAGAAGCAATGGGAAGATGATGGAAAATAAGAGGCTGGGGATGCACATCATTCATGAGTGAGGCTGCAGGAGGCAGAGTTAGCAGGTAAGGTGGTGAGGAGGAAGAGGAAGCTGGAAGGCATCTCCCTGAGCCCCCATGAACACTGCCACAGGCACTGCAGCAGAGGAGCCGCTGCAGGAGCAGAGCTTGGTTAAAAGAGGAAGAACAGAAAATGATTGTGTTTATCTCGTGGATCAGAAATGGTGCTTCTGGAGGAGGAGCAGGAAGGACGATAATGTTTTTCTGAGAAGCGAAGCAGCACGTGTTTCTTTCTTGCATACCCCTCCTTCAGACCTGTTTCCGCTGAGCTTCATCCCGTGCTGATGCCAGCACAGACTGAATTAAGGCTGGTGTGGGTTCACAAACGTCCTTGAACCCAGCATTTTAATTCGTTTTCTCAGGGTAATTCTATTGTTTTCCCCTGTGTTCTCACCCCTAAAGCAGTTTGCAGGGGAGGGAATGCAGATCTCAGGCAGGTGAAACAGGTGAAAAGCAGGCTAAGCTCTGCCTAGTGCTTAGTGTGGTAGTGGGGTTTCATTCCTGGAAGGAACAGAAAGCTCTTTCTTTTCGCTGTTAACTTCTTAAGAGATAACGAGGAAAGGCCAATAACAGGAATAATTTATACACTGCCATACACAGGAGTGGCACAGGAGGAATAGAGGGATATACTGCCAGTCTTGGATTTCATTAATAGTATATAAATGCACATACTAACTAACAAACCAACCCTCATAGGTTTGTTAATAGACTTCTGAGGTGCTAATCTTTGGTTCATTAGCTTAAATTCTTAAAGCATAGTCTGGCAATACTGTTTGTACGATGCAGAAATGGTCTGTTTTCGGAGCATGAGCCAGGGCGCATGAGAGTGTACTCGTGTTATCCACTCTATTAATATGCGCATGCCTCTGCTCCATCTCTGGAGCAGTTTAGGCACAAAGGATGTCAAAGACAGGGGAAGGGAATCACAGGTAAATGTATACATTACATGGTAAGAAGGATATGAGGACAAAAATGAGTGGGGATTTGACAACAGGCCTTGTCAAGAACAGGCATGGGTAAGGTGAAACTAGTGAGCTCTGTCCCATGCTAAACCACTTCAAGGGAGGGCGAAGGTCTTTAACAGAGATACACAGAGAGATGCATTTGTACAACAGAATTTCATGGGGTATGTAGTATATTTGGGGTTCCTCTCTTCCATTTGGAAGAGACCACAGATTTCTTCAGTTAATTACAGCTCTGTAATTGCTGTAATTAAGGATGTAAGGAGGGTGATTGTCTATGAAGGTCTTCAAGACTATATCCGCCTTTCATTTGTAATCTATGCTATTTTACTGGGAAAGCCTGGGAGAGAGACTGCCTATGGCAATTTGGCCAAGCTGACCATATCTCTAGGAAAAGGGCAACCATAAGCATCTATGTGAATGCTTAGTGTAATCAGTACGGCTACTAGCCGAGCGGCAGGGGAAAGAGGAAAGGATCTGGAGATTAAGGACTAACAGTAAGGTCTGTTCAGGATCAGTGCCAAAGAGCAGCTGGACAGGCTGCTAGCTGAAGCCTGTTGCACCACTGTGGTTCATAACCAAGGTAATTGTCTGTGTTTGATTTTACACAGGAGATTTGTGGGCATTAATACTTCCTCCGCACCAGTTGCTCCGCGTATCTGATGCTGTAATGTGAGCCTGCCTGCTTTCTCGTTGTTTAAAAGGGCACCGCCAAGGACATTTTCAGAGTATATGCCAAGTTATTTGTGAAACACTCTCAGAACAGTGAAAATACTGCTTTTCTACAAGGCCAAGCTCTTTTCTTCACACAGTTAATCTCATCAGCGTGGCTTTTCCCACAGTAGCTTTCTCTTTAGAATCATTTATTGGGATGATGCATTTACCAGGGGAGACTGTTCACTTGACACAAGACAGATGCCATTAAGAGCAAGCGCAAGGTTGAAATTTAGGTGAAGGAGGAGGTTGCAGATGCAATGAAGATTTAAAAACAAGATATTGCTGCTCTACCACACACCATTGACTTTTCCCTTCTGCTTCTTCCACTTCTAATTTTTAGTAGTGTCAGCAACAGTATCATGGTCTGTGGTTGGCTTGCATTTTGCATTCATTTTGTTGTTGGTTTTGTTTTTTGGCACCAGTGTTCTGTACAGAAACAGGTTTCAGTCAGTATTCAGCAGCACAGCCCTGTTTTCCCTCCCTACTCGTCATTCTGGCTCAACATTTTACTCCTGTGTTATTCTGTGTCTGGGTTCAGCTTTGCCCAGCTTCCAGGGTGGTTTTGCTTTGAATCTGACCCATCTTGCTGTTCAAAAGGGTATTGTAATGATCTGGATACCAAACATGGAGAGGACAGCCTCGTAAGCAGCACTGCCAGGATTCCTGACCTAACTCATCACAGAAAATAGCTGAGTAGCTCCATATCTTCAGAGGGTATGTTGTCACCCGAAGCCTATGAGAAGATGGGACTTAGCTCATTAAGCCTTAAAGTCACACCTATAAGATCAGAATAAATGTACTTACTAAAGTCTCAAGCTGTTTAAATAACTTGGACAGGCAGGCACATCTTGGGCAGCTGGAATTAATATCCTTAATATTCATCTACACCAGTGAGCTGAATATAACTCTTGTTGGAGGCCACGGCTTGCAGGAAACTGCGTTCTGCTCTATCTGAGGACCACAAGGGCAAGTGAGAGGATGCAGCGGTTGCTCATGGTACATTTTCTTTGCTGTGGCTTGGTGACTCATCTTTCACACTTCCTTATTATCCCACTTACCAACAATACAAATAAGCCTTTTCTAATAGAGAAGCATTTAGAAGATCTGGGGTTTGGTAAACAATGTAAAAAGGACTCCTGGCAGCCATTAAGAGTTCAGGTTCACAGCTTCTCTGAGGAGGGCTTATCTTCATGCAAACACATCTCCTTTCCATAGACTGCTGCTTACACATGGGACCCAACTGTTAATACTTTCAGCAATACCACAGATGTACTTAGTGCTTCTTTAGTCCAGCATTCATGGTGGATGGTGAGAATTTGCAGTATCTGATCCTTAGCATCTGAAGATTTCATGCTCAAGAAATCTCATGCATTTCTTTTCCCTTACTGTGTTTTTTGAGAACGAAACTTCAAGTGACTTTTCTCCTGTTGCTTTGGTTCATTCTGCTTTAGCTGGAGCCTGTTTGTGGTCAGCTCCTCTAGGGAAATAAAGCCCTGAGCTGGCCTGGCAGACAGCGTGTATGTGTGTTCCTGTGTGTTACGATGAAGTAACAGGTGGAGAACTTGAAAAATGTGGCCTGTTATTTGTAAATGCAATGAAGATGCCAAAGAGTAACTTGCTAGATTCTGCTGGACACTTAGATTCCCTACAGGCTATTGCTAAACAGGGACTAGAGACTAGCACAACCAAATGGATGAAGAAGCACATAGAGGATGGTTATAATCAAAGAAAATACGTTTTCATGCAGTAAGAAAGGAGAAAACCTACTGGGGTTTGTAATTTTTAAGGGTTTTTTGTTGGCTAGTTTTTCTGAGATTTTAAACTAAGCAAGGAATACATTATTCCATGACATTACTTATGTGCTTCAGGAGTTAGCCACATGGAAACTCGTAGCTGCATCCCTCAGGTTTCCTGTGGTATTAAAAGCCTTACTGACTAACCAGCACAGTAAGAATACATTATCCTTTGTACAGCTGCTTCTGGAGATAGTCTTGTCTATAAGAGACTAGATGCAGTCTAAAGCTTCATCTTCACAGGTCTTCTGGGACATGGGGCTCTAAAACTTGGTTCTTTCTAAATAGCAAAATATGCAAAGCCAGCCCATACTTTCTCTGAAACAGATCAGCACCTGCGCATCGGTGTGTAAAACAGAACAGCAAAGAACACGAGACTATTAGATCTTGCCAAGGTTTGTTCTGTCAGGCTTCCTGCAATGTGATACTAAATCTAGCAACAGAGCAATACTGGAAAACCTAAGTGCAATTCCTTCACAGGCAGTAATATGCCATTATAGCTTGTCTAAATGGCTGGTTCCTGTACTGCTTATTGATGTTAACAGGAAAGCTTCGTAGTTGTGTAGGCAAACTCAAGCAATTGTTACAATGAAGAGTTTTCAGCTTCTTCCTTTTATTTGCCCCCAGATTGAGCCCCTATGGAGCAAGAATCAACACAAAGAGACATGACCTCATGCATAAAAATATGCTGCGTTGAGTGGCTAATAATGCAACTGCCACCTTCACCAGGGAGCACCACCCTCATTTCTTAACGATTTTTGAGGGACACAAGTACATTTACCACCCTACAGTTAGGTTCTTTCTCCTGTAGGTAAGTAGGTAAGTAAAGCTGCAATGAACTCTTTTCTACGAGAGGTCCTAAGAGGACAGCTGAGAGAAAAGATAGCCAGTAAGCATTAGTTTATTTCTTTCATTTCTTGCCACAGGAATTAAAAATAAATTAGAAAAAGATAAAACCAGAGACACAGCCAACAATTGCTGGCCACGCAAACAAAACAGTTCCCTCTTCCACATGCAGTAAAGATTAAATCTGTGTGCCCCATATCTCTGGCAGCAAATAGCTGTTGTGAATCCTTTACCATGGTGCTGGTGGTCTCAAGTCTTGGAGAAAGACCAAGGTACCCCAGCAGAAAACTGCCAAACTCCAATATAGTGCAATATTATGGAACCAGTCACCCTCCATACAAGCTACCTCTTCTGCAGGTTGAAAGGTTAATAATGATGATCTCTCCAACTGCTCCTTTTAAGGTTTCATTTCTTACTGAACTGCCAATCCTCCAAATCTCAAACCTCTGAAAATACAAATCTCAGTATTTGTTCAGAATTCAACCAGGTTTAATCCTATTACTTTCCATTAACTGCTGATAGACTTACCTTGCCTCATAAGGACTCTGCTAGTGACCTGTATTCTCACTGACTCCCTTCTTCTCCTTTCGATTGACCTGCTCTGCCACCCAACCCAACAGCAATGACACAAAGCTTTCCATTTTTAACTCCTCCCTTACAGACTAATGTTTTTCTCCAATGTTACCCTGACATGTAGTAGTAGTAATCTGTTCGCTGTCTCCTGGCTCATAGAACTTTCACGTTCTGCCATGGCAGAGGGATACAAAGGTAGTGTCTCTGAGCTACTATGGAGACAGATATACTAACTCTTCTGTTTCCTTAGGAATCAGACCTCTAGATAATGATGAACTTCTTGGTCTGTTCAGCACACTAGCAGAGAGGCAGTGATTTTACTGCTGCAGTATTACCAACTCGTTTTGGGAAGTCATCCCAAAATTTTCTGAAAGGTGCAGAATCTGGCTTTTTGTGAAGATATCCTGGTTTTTGTTTTGGTGTCCTCAACATCAAAAGGACATGGAACTGTTGGAACAAGTCTGTAGGAGGCCACGAGGATGATCAGGTGACTGAAGCACCTCCCTTATGAAGACAGGCTGAGAAAGTTGGGGCTGTTCCGGCTGGAGAAGAGAAGGCTGCGTGGAGACCTCAGAGCAGCCTTCCAATATCTGAAGGAGGCCTATAGGGATGCTGGGGA
>JAOEHY010016178.1:0-38891 GCA_025447955.1 Psilopsiagon aurifrons | reverse complement strand
GGTGAGGCACTGGAATGGGTTGCCCAGGGAAGTTGTGAATGCTCCATCCCTGGCGGTGTTCAAGGCTGGGTTGGACAAGAGCCTTGGACGTCATGGTTTAGTGTGAGGTGTCCCTGCCTATGGCAGGGGGATTGGAACTAGGTGATCTTATGGTCCTTTCAAACCCTAACTATTCTATGATTCTGTGATTCTGTTTTGAGAATATAGGTAAAATGGTGATGCCCATCATGTGGCAATCATTTTGGTTATACCAGGGATTATTTTTTAATGGCATTTTTTGCAAATAGATGATACTGAAGAAGACATTTCATCAAAATACTGTCTCAGTTGGCATGCCTGTGCTTTTGTACCACTGAATTCACTCACTGAACAGAACCAGTTCTGTACAGATGTGAATGCTTTTTTCGTCTTTGCTGAAATGGATGTGAAATTTGTTCTTGTAAGCACTTCATGAACTTCTAGGGAAGAGAATATTGTGTGAATCTACCTATTTGTCTTTTTTCTTTTATCAGGCTAAAATGTCTGTTTCAGTGCACAGGAACAATGGTAAATGCTGGCAGATCCTTTACTGAAATAAGTGCTGCTAAGTACAAAACCAGACACTGATGCTGTAGCTCATCTTGGCTTCATAGTAGAAATCCAGTGAGAGGGAAAACTGTATGTTTAAGGACCAGTTGGATCCCTGTCTGCCTTCATGGGTGTAACAATGACACTGGGACACTTCTCTGGTCCTCACTAAAGCTTCTAACCTGGTGAAGACAGGCAGCTTTCTGAGCTTTGGAGAAACTTCCTGCAGGACAGGGAGTTAGAGCGGGGCTGTCTTTCACAGCCGTTTACTGGGAGTCTCCGGCAGATGCCCATGTGGTCATTGCCTTAGCCTGTAGGTAACCTGAGGCAGGCAGCTGCTTGCTGCTTCTCCCAGAACGTCCTCTTCACACCCAAGTTTAAGAAACAGAAATGTTCTTTCCGAGTCCCTCATTCTTAATTATCAAGCTAACAGGCTTAAATTCTTTCAAACCTTGTGTTTAGCACTCTCTTCATCACACAATAACTGCATACCAAATAATATTTTGATCACTTTAGTGTGAATGTAAGATATTGTTGCTTTCAAGCTGTGAGTAAGGCAGAGAAAATAAGAAATACGAAGTTCTTTTACAGCAGTGTGCACAGGGTCTGGGAGGACTTGGAGCAGAGCTGAGTTGCATTTGTCTTGGTGCAGTTTAGACAATAGGTTTTATAGTGTATTTGTACCCATGCTACTTTTTGCAGAATGAATAGCAGTGGAGTAACACTTGAAGTTGCTAGAGTAACAGTGAAGTTTCCATGCCTGCTCCAGCTCAGTGAAGCTTTAGTTGTGGCAGATAATTGCTTTTGTTCTGTGTCTGTGCCTCTTAACTAAATCGAAAAAAGGCAGAAGCATAAAGCCTGAACAAGGCCTATAGGTGAAGTCTGAACAAATATTCTGCCTCTTCTTGCCAAGAAATTGGGAACAGTGAATTTAGGAAAACTTCACACTGAATTGGAATACCCAGGCTTAAGAATGATCTTATTTTCTGCTTTAGGGTATATGCCCTGGCTCTCTTTAAGAAGGCTTGGCTTACAGGAAGTCAGATACTAAGAGACCAGTGACTTATCTGTAAGATGTGGTCAGAATAAATAATGTACCACTCTGCTTATAGTGCTTGGATGCAGAAATGGTCTCAAAAACCTAATATAAACAGATAATCTGAGGACATGTTAAACTTTTGAAGTACTGGAATTTACCATGCAAGTTCTGGATCAGTTACCAAGATTCTCAAAGATTCCTCCTCTGTTACCTACCAAAGTAGCATTGATTAAGGTGCATATCTTCTGGCATCTTCTGAACGTGTGAAATGGTCTCATGTGCTGAATTAGAACAATTTATTTAGTTGGAGATAGACAAGCAGCATTTAATCTTTAGAACAGCATGGTTCAGAAACTAAAATCTGTAGGTAGATTTCAGTTGGTAACTGCTTCAGCTAACACTCAGGTGGAACACATATTCAAACTTCATCCACCATGTTTAGGTTTCTTGAAAAGACATTTTTACATGTTGTAAGAGGGTTTGTTTCTGTGATTTTGAATTGTTAGGATGTTGCTCATTGTGTGTTTATAACATACCTAGGGTGCTGGCCTTCAATCAAATATGTTTTTAATCCATAGGTCAGATGTATCAGCAGTACCAACAGCCTGGTTACCCTGCTCAGCAGCCGCAGGCTCAGCCTCAGCAGCAGTATGGTATGCAGTACCCAGGTAAGCAGCTCGCTCAGTTCCTGAGCCTGTGGGGAGCAGGTCAGGGTGCTGAGCAGCCACAGTTCCATGGTTCTGATGGGAACTGGCACAATTCAGAAATCACTAGAAGAGAACACTGTAGCTGTCTATATTTTTAATACACGCTGGAGTTGTGGTGTCTTGAGCCTACTTGGTTGGGACCCAAAGCGGACTTCATTATTAATCTGCAGAATGTGTTGTTAGAAAGGAAGGCAAAATTACTCTCCTGAAGTACGAGCCATTATCAGGATAAACTTCTGCAATCTTGGGATTCTGGCAAGTGACTGAAAGATCCCAATTTAGCTAACTTAAATACCATAGGTATATAAAGATGGCCCTTATTTCTTGCTTCTAGTATGATCTTCATGTACAAAATTTAGGGGGGTAAACACTGATTATAGCTGTCATTAACTCCTTAGCTATTATAAGTACTGTACATTTCTGAGAAACTTCTCAGGCGATAGGCTTTTTAGTTGTTGATTTTGCTGATGCCTTAGGTAAATGTGCCAGTAGACTTTCAGCAGCAGTACTAAAAACTTTTATTACACTGGTGGTTTTTTGTACAGTTAAATATGAAATTTTTGAATTTATTTATGAAGAAATTCCATTTCTTCACAAAGAAATATATTCACTTATTTTGAATAGAAGAACCCTAGAAAACTTGGAACTGAAGGTTTAGGCCCCCGCCCATGTTCATGTGTACTGTGTGAGAGCTGGTTGATTTGAGTCTCTAAATAGTACCTTGTTCCCTGCAGATTTCTTGCCCCCTTGCTCCCCATGTATAATTAGAAGACAGTGACAGACTTTGTGAAGTGTAATTAAGAAGCAACAAGCCTGTTGGAAGTAGAAGAGTCTGTCTGATGTTCTTTAGGCTTAAAAACTGAGGGGGTAGTTTCCATCTGGTTTCTAGTCATATCCTACCATCACCTAATCTGTCCTTTTACTGGAGAAGTTCTGTGAAAGCTCTTGTGCAGGGTGAGGTTCTGCATTCTAATCTACGTCATCCTCACCTAAGAATGAAACACCACCACAACTGATCTTGATGCCTCTGCTTCTCATAACTTAGTTCACAGTTAACCTGATCTTTCAGAAACAGCCTTTTCCCTTTGGAGGACCTAGACAGCAGTCTTTGAAGATCTTGCCTTCAAAGGGTTTCTTGTTTGGTTTGCTGTTGCTCTCATGAGTATTGTCTCCTTTGAAACCTCTGCCCCCTGGGAATGGGATCTGTTCCCACTCTTGTACATCTACCAGGCAACAAAGTGGCAATTTACTCATGGTAGTAAAACCAGACCCTTCAGAGGTTTGTCTCATGAGTAAATATTGATCTGGGTTTCAAGGTGAGTTTGTTTACTCCAGTGCATTGTTCAATCCTTACTCTTTCTGTTTAGGGCTGTGCACTCTTAATAATTCATGTGTCTGGTGTTTAATGCTGACAGGATTCCAGTCACTGGAGAGGTTTCATTGCAAGTAGCTGCAGGTGTGTTTCATGGTGGATAAAAGTAGCTGTTTCTTCATAAAAGGAGCTGTGTCATTTTGAAGCTTTCAATAAGGGAAATTTACTCTGGGAAGCTGCTTTTATACATAAAAATCAAGTTTGGGACTTGATGGACATGTTTAAATGGAAGTTCTGTGCTGAAGTATTCTGTTCTGCACAGCTTTCTCATTGAGCTCTAAACTGAAAACACGTATGATTTGATCAAAGGCATGACTTAAATTTACACCCTGACAATATTTTCATGACAGAGTAGTTTTGAGTTTTTATTTGGGGGAAAAGTTGCATTTTGCCTCATTTGCTAATGATAACTTTTATTTTTCATGTGATGTGATGGTAAAATACTGTTTGTTGGGTTTTTAATTTCTTGTCAGTCATGAGAAAACCCATTCTGTAGTGACTGTTTTCAGTGTTGCTGTGCTGCCAGGGTAGGGTCCGGACAACCAGGCAGTGTGCTTATGTGAAAGGCAGGAACAATTGCAGTTGCTTCATGGTTTGCCTTCCCTGTGCTTCGTTGTTTTGTGTTTGTCACTGTAAACAAGTGGAAAACAAAAGCTCTTTCTGCGAGTGCCGCGGTTCACCGCGCTCTCACCGCTTTGCTCTTTGCCTTTCCAGCAGGTTACAGCCAGCCGCAGCCCCCCTCGCAGCAAGCCCAGCAGTTCCCGGCCTACACCCAGCCCGCGGCCCCAGCCACGGCTCCGGCCCCGGCCACCGCCGCCTTCCAGGGCCCGGCACAGCAGGTGCCGGCGGCAGCGCCGGCGGCGCAGTTCGCGGGGGGTGGTTACCCGCCGCAGGCATACGGCTCCGCACCTCCCGCACAGTCCACCCCTTACGGCGGCGGTGGCCCTGGCTCCCAGGCGGCGGCCGGCACCTACCAGCCGCGGCCCGGCTTCAGCCCCTCGCCAAGTGGGCCCAACCCCTATGCCCGCAGCCGGCCACCCTTCGGCCCCCAGGGTTATGCCCAGCCCGGACCTGGCTATCGGTAAGGCGGTACTGGCCTGGACACCTGTGACTCCATCCCGAGGGATTCCAGGTGTTTTAACTAAGGTTCCAAAACTGTAACGAGGCAAAACTGTAGCTGTTAATTCAGCTCTTCTGGGGGAGGGGAATGACCAAACCAATCTTTCCTGCTTCAAATTGTACCTGCTTCCTCGTTTAATTTGGGGCTGGGTGGTTTTGGGGAAACACTTCCTAAGTGTCTGTAAAGTGACTGACATTCTAGCTTGCCTTTTGTGAAGGACAGGAACGGTAGCCCACTTACCAGGCTTGGTTTTACTAATACCATGATGTACTAAATTCGGTTGATTCTGGAGGTAAAACTAGGTGTATCATAAAGTGTAATGCTCACATGGAAAACTAATAAAAACCCCGAGTCCATTTAATGCCTGGTCTTGATTTGAAAACCGAGAATGCTGAACATGTAACTGGGTGCATGTGGGTCTGCAGCCACCAAGGTGAAGATCTGCGGTGCTCAGGTTGGTGGGAGAAGAGACAAGAGTTTTAGGTGTGTAAATGGAGAAGGGTCGTCCATAGAGCGTGCTCTTGCAGAGGTTACGCAGCAATAGGTGGTTTTGGGCTGTCTGCTGTTGCTAAATGCCACGTAGCCCTTGTACCAAATGAGTAGGAGCCAGTGCACATCTTAAAGCCCCTTATCAATTTTACTTTTAACAGGAGCAGGAGGAAAACTGCTTTACTGCTTGAAAATGTAGGCCAAGTACATACTTCTAAAACAGAACTCTTAAAAATGAACTACTTTCCACAGGTTCTTTGCCACCCAGAAAAATTTGAGAATGCCATTCTAGTGCCTTGGTTCTGAGCCAAGAAAAAGCAGATCAAGAGCTGTAGCAAGTTCAGTGGCATATGTGACAGCAGAGGGCAAAGCATTCTCCCAGCTAATATTTTCCATCTTATGGATTCTAGGAATACATAAAACTAAGCAGGGAATCTAAAAGCCAAAACTGGAGTAAGTTGCTTGAACTCTCATAAAGACAACTTAGGAATTAAGGAGTGAATATATTTCCTCCCTTCAGGACCTCCCTTATTCCCCTGTAAGCTGCACCTTCTGCTATTTGTGCTCTCCTCAGCCCTAATGCCTCAGGGGCTGGTCACACTGGTCCAGAACAAACTGCTTGCTGAAGTAAGCAGCATTTGCCACAGGAGCTAGTATTTCTTTTCATGGAAAACACTGAAAACCACTTGATTAAAAAATTCTTTATTAGGAGTACAGTGTACCTGCAATGTACTTTATAAGGCATTTTCTATAAGTGACTATTTCTACTATATATATATATATGGCTGTTCCTGTTCATATTTTTTCAATACTTAGTAATGTAGTGAAAAACACCTTTAAAAAACCCTGCATCTCTTCAGTTCATAAATGGCCAAGCAGTACAACGAGGTTTGAGAGAGGTTTTAATTAACTGTAAGGCAGTTTTAAAGTTCAGTTATCACTATTTCCCCTTTGTCCCCAATGAACACTTTTTTGTTTTAAATAAACCCTATCATGCTGTAACAATAGCTTATTATTTTACCATTTCATTTCTCTTTCAAAGCCCCCTGTAAGTACACTTAGCTTTTCAGCCATGAAGTCTCAGCCTCCAAAAACTACATTCCTATGAAAAGCCAGAGCCTTGAGGGGCAGTTCCATGTTTGTCACTGTCTGTCCATAGGCGCCTGCCTGCTTTCAGATAGCCCAACCACCCACTGCAGTTCAGCTCAGCAGCAAGGGGCTGAATGTGCTCTGCTGCTGGAGCTGGAGCCTTTGGAAAACCCACTAACCTTATGATGCAAAGCTGCATATAGAGCAACCTCCCTCCATGTGCTGACAGTAGTATAAACTGTTTGTACAGGTAAGGAGACAGTGAATCAAGTTTACCGGTTGCAGAATATTAACAATTGTAGCATTTTCTCCATGACAGATTGATCTGGACAGGGAGCTTATGGCACTTGTGTTGTAGAAGACCAATGAATACTTAAGAACTAAAGCACATTGCATTCCATGACCAACTCTGCCATAACTGTGTCTTAAACATTTATTGCAACTTTGTGATAAATAATATACACACCATATCTTTTAAAATACCATATAAACCATACCTCAGGAATAGGGAGCCAGCTTCCCTACACGGTATCCTACAACATGGCCTTAGCCTGGTTGGAATTTATTTTTTAAATCTAAAAACAGATCTGTAAAATTGGATAACTACAGTAAGCAGCCTACGCTAGTACACAATTAATGTAGTATTGGCATTAGACTCGTATAAACCCTTGCACATCAGCAAACACACTGCAGTGCCAGGTGTACTGTGGACATTGCCATCTCTGATCCCATGGGTGGGTGGGAAGTACTAGGCCTTGTCTCCACGTTCACCTCTCATCTACCATTTCCCAGGGATTGATGTTCCACACTCGTACCAGCGAACATAGTTAATGTGGGTCTCCCCGCCGATTTTTCCAAATTTGACAGGTTCCTGACGGACGGCCCTGAAAAATCCTACAACAGAGAACAGGGCTGGGTTTGCGTAGAGCCTTCACATGGCACCTTCCTTTGATTACTCTGTGATGTCTGTGTGCAGCTCAAGTAAGGGCTACACTACGCTCTGAGCTGTTAGCTTGCCTGCCACACACAGCACTGTGCTGCCCCTGCACTGAGAGCACACTGGCATTTTCCACCCAACTCCAACACAAGCAGAAGCCCCTGGGATGGCTGCAGTGCAGGAGAGGTGAAACCTCCCTCCCTTTGAGGACCCAGCACTCACCCATGGGTGATACTAGTGGGGCGCCAGCCCAGGACTCCCACCTTAGTTCCCCCTTGGCTGCAGCTGCTGAAGGCTTCTCTAACCAAGAGACGGTTCCTCCTCACAAAGTTGCAATGATTAAATGATTCCCACTGCAGCAGCCTTGACATTGTGGTAAACCTAAATAAAACCTGACAGCTGGGGGTATTTCACACTATTGCCGCATCCCCAGGTGAAAGAAAGACTACATGTTTCAACTGTTCCATATGACAATTTGGATAGTTGCCATTAGTGCTGAACTTAACCTGGTCATCAGGAATGTGTGTGAGGCTAAAGCATGCACCTGTGCACACACACAGAAATGGCTCTTCTGCCACTAATACACAACAGTACTCATGATTCACCCTGCCCTTTGGGCAGATGGGTGTAGTTGATTCCAGTTCGAACAGAACTTGTCTTGCTGCAGCCAGGGAGGAACTGCACAACAACAGGCAATCTGTTCTTTCCTCTGTCCAGTTCATTGACTAGAAGACAAACTTTGGCAGAGGTGGGGGCTTCTGTTGGTTGAGTGTTTTGTTGGGTTTTTTGCTTGGGGCTTTTTTTCTCTTTGTCTCTATAAAATGAATGTAGCTGATGAATCCACTCAATCCAGTTGCAGAAGACAAATCAGTTTTAAATGTATGTCACAGATTCACTTAAAAAAAAACCAGCTTAAAAGACATTTTGGATTGGATTCAGGCAATCCCTACAACAAATAAAACACCTTTACAAATGGGCAACACTGATAGGGAAAGGAAAAGCAAAGCCCTCTTAAATAAAAAAAAACAACCCCCCAAGTGAAAAATCCCATGAGCAAATCCCCTTCAGCTCATTTACCTAACTGTCTTTGGGAAAACTTATGAGAGATTTTGGCACTTCAGTCTTCCTCATGTAAGTCAGCACATTCCTCTACTTCCGTAAGGTGCTTTATAAATCATAGAATCATGGGTGGAAAAGTCCTTTAAGATCATGAATTCCAACCATTACCCCAGCAGTGCCATGTCCACCACTAAGCCATGTCACTGAGGGCTTCATCTAAATGTTTTTTGAACACTTCAGGGACAGTGATTGCACCACTGCCCTGGGCAGCCTGTTCCAATGCCTGAGCACCCTCTCAGTGAGCAATTTTTTCCTAATATCCAGTCTAAACCTCCCCTGGTGCAGCTTAAGGCCATTACCTCTTGTCCTGTCACTTGTTACTTGGGAGAAGAGACCAGCCACCTCCTTGCTCTATTCTCTTTTCAGGTAGATGTAGAGACTGATAAGGTCTCCTCTGAGCCTCCTTTTCTCCAGACTAAAGAAACCCAGATCCTTCAGCCCTTGCTCATAAGACTTGAAGCACTACCTTCAGGATGAAGCACTACCTTCAGGAAGGTTTGGACAACAGAATGATACCATACCAAAAACTGTTCTGCTGTCTTCCTTCGTAAAATACTCCCTGACCTACTCAGCTGTGCACATCAATGTTGCCTGTGTCCCTGCCCCTCAAGGGCATGGAACCCCTCACAGCAGCACTGCTGCCAGCAAGCAAGGCAGGCACTCAGCTGACAGAAGGACAATCTTATGGTCTAGTCTCAGCAACATGTGGACCATAGCCATAGGCATAGGGCAGGCTGCATTTAGGACATCCAGCCCTATGCTCAGTCAGATCAGACTGGAATTCTAGGCACTCAGTTCAAATGAGTGCACACAGAATTACTGCAGGATAAATTACGTTTTCCAATAATAACCTTTTGGTGTCTCATTAGGACTAAACAAAGCTGTTTAATGCCCAGCTGCTGATTTACTGCACTTTAAATCAACCTTGCTAGTTTGAACATAACACTTCATGCCTCTCTGCAAACACAAATTTGTGGTTTGGTTTAAGTATGTGACACCAACTGTGAATAATCTGTTGGCATGTTTGAGACAGGCAGGAGGCTGTTTACTACCTGACAGAACCCAAGTCATAACTGTCTTTTAATAAGTCATTGTTCAACTTCAAAAGCCTCTCAGGTCTGTTCTGCCTGCAAAGCCCATCCTCCCTTTACATCACCAACCCTGGCCGTGGACATTGCATCTGCCGCAGGAGAAAGAAATCTGCAAACAAAGGAATTGCCAAGGTTTGCTACAGAGGGAGGCATAAGGAATTACCATCTTTGACTGGCAGATCTTCTTGCTGTCCTGTCCTTCCATCTAAGAATGAGTCTACAAACTGGCAGTGATCTTCTCCATGGCCCCGCTGGTCTCCTATGTTATAAAATTTTCCTGAAAGCAGACAAGCAGCAATGTTCAGTGAGGGCTATTTCCAACAACCACTGGAGGCCACAGGCTGTGCGATTTGCTCCGTGAGGAAGCCAAGGTGAATGTTACAATTCTTTTCCTCCCAGGATCTGTAGCTGTAATTTGAATATTATGCTCATACTTCAAGTTCAGTTCTCTTGGCTATAGAGAAAAGTGCCCCATTCCAGGCCAAAACCTATACCTGAATGCATTTTTTCCCCACCTTATATTTCATACAGTAAGCGAAATTCTGTTATTACCTAGAAGCTTATCCTGATACTACCAAAAATAAGGTAAGTTTTGCTAGTGATTTCAACGTAAGGCAGATCTGTTTCCCTGTCAGGGAGCCCCCAGTACCTTCAAAGACGTTTTTGTGTTGCCTCGTAACACAGCCAAGCCTGTTTTATAAATCATCACATTTTTACAACATGTATGTGCAAGTGATAGCCATTAAGAAATAGATGACCCCAGTATAGTAACTGCTTATCCAGAGCATGAAGTGTGCCCCTGTATTTATTTGCAGGATTGCTTA
The DNA here is from genome assembly GCA_025447955.1 of Psilopsiagon aurifrons. Taxonomy (NCBI): domain Eukaryota; kingdom Metazoa; phylum Chordata; class Aves; order Psittaciformes; family Psittacidae; genus Psilopsiagon; species Psilopsiagon aurifrons. Next base: position 28,537 of record JAOEHY010016178.1, on the reverse strand, counting down.
ACTTGACTGCAACTGAGTGGAAAACAAGGTCTCAAATGCCCCATGGAGCATGTGCTGACATTGTGGGCTACGCTTACCCTGTTAACAAGAGGACTCACAGCGAAGGAGTTCTGACAGGGAGATATTTTTTGCTTACTGATTTGGTTTGCTGGACATTAGTAATAACTTAGTTCAGAAGACAGAAGAATTGATGCTACACTCTCTTCGCAAGCCCTGTCAGGAAACACTTTCAGATAAACATAGCTTTTTCTCTAAACACCTTTCATAGCACTTGTTCCTTCTATGTTCAACCTTTGGCTGTGAGGTTGAAAGGAAAGGTGAGAGCCTTTAGATACAGGCTCAGTACTCAAGTATGAGCTAAGCAGAGAGTCCAGTTAAATTCTGGGTGTCTTGAATCTGCATTTGAGGGGTGGTGAGATGGCTTATGTTACTGCTCCCTAAGGTGTGATTAATAAAGGAGCAGCCTACCAATAAACACTCTTGTTCTCATATTTTTGTGATCTGGTCAGTGCTTTGCCAAGAATCCTCACCTCCAGCCTATGGTGTCTGTGCACGTGGTTCTTCCCTAGCTTTAGAAAATTATTTATGGCTATCCAGTTCTGGCTGCAGGCATGTTTTTTTCCATAGGAGAGCTGGTCAGAGGCAGTTCCTTTCAGCAATTCTTTGGTCTGAAATGAAGAACATTCAGGCTGCCCAAAACAGCATTTTTCTTTCCATGGCTGTTGAAGGTCACACTTAGAATTTATTTTTTTTCCTCCCCTCAATAAATACTTTTTTCTTTAGGCAGCCTGCTTTTCTGAAATGCCTGCACTGACTGCTCTGGAGGACTGTTAAATGAAGTCAGCACTAGATAGAACAGTTTATAGAACAGTCCTGGCATATGTAGTGTAGATCAGTTTTTCTTCATGAGACTGGATAAACCAGATATTTTTATGGCTAACACAAGAACCATAACTTTCAGATATGCACACACTCTCCTGGCCCACAGTGTAACCTATGCAAAATACCAACAATTGCTATACATAAATTAGCAGTGTTCTCAGTGACTATTAAATACTTACTGCCCAACTCTTTCCATAATAAAGAAATACACTTAAAAACATTCAGCTGACAAATGACTGAATTAATCTTTCTCATCTGGGGATAGCAATTCCAGCATAAAGTAAATTTTTCTTTTTTTCCAGTGTTCCTGTGTGGGTGGTCTTAAGAAATTTAGTTACCATCTTTGTTTTATGCATTACAAATTCTACAACTCTGGACATAGAAATTCATGCTAAACCAGTATGCAGTGATATGGTTGTTGGCTGCCTTGTACAACAGCATCTGCACAATGCACCCAAAGCTCAAGATCACCGTGCTGCTTAAACAGCAAAGCTCCAAAAGGTATTTTCAGTGTACGGTGGAACTGTGGACCTTAGCACAGCCCCTCATTGCTGGCTGGTGCTGGCAGGATTTCATCCCCTGCCCGTGGGGGCATGGTGAGATGAGATGTGACAGCGAAGCACATCTGAACAGAGTCTGGCTTCAAGCTGGAAACTTCCTCACTCACATGCAGGGGCCCATGCCATGGCAGTCTCACTTAGGAAATGCAGGGGGAATCGGCTTTCCTTCATCATAAATATTTCAGTTCTTTCAAATATTGTGACAACCGGTCAGCACTGGTTGTAACAACTCAAGTGCAAGAACCAGGCGTAGCAAGTATAACAAATACAATGTGGCTACCATCATCTTTCTCCAGCGAAGTTAAATCACCACCCTTCCAGCATGAACAAAAACAATCTAACGAAAATGGGAAAATGGGCTCCTGGTACATTAAACTTTCCTTCTAAGAGTGAAGTAGTTTTCACTGCAGTGTTAACTCACTTGATTTAGGGCTAAAATTGAGTCCTGCTAGATTAGCACTGCTTTTTCCCCTACTGGCTGGTTTTGTGATATGCTATGCCTCATTGCCAGTGTTTGTCATTTGATCACAGTTGGTTAGCACAGCAACAGTTGAATGAATGATCTCTCTGTTCAAAACAGTCTCTTTTATTCTCATAACTGCCAAGGTATTGTTTATGTACGAGGTACTGTACTTGCTTTCCTTTCTTGTCTGCTCATGGGAGCATGGGAGCAGGTGCAGGACCGTACAGCTTAAAGTTGTATTGGCATGGGCTGCCCTACCCTCTCCTGCTCTTTTCTTTCCATGTTCCTGTGTACAGAGAGCAGAGTCCTGCTCCTGTGAAGTGCTGAGCTCCAAAATGGGGCAACTTTGGACTACAAAGCCACAGTTTCTCCTAGTTAATGTGATTCAAAGTAATGAACGTACTGCCTCTAACTTGCACTCAAAAGATATTTCCTGTGCACAGTTATACATACTCCTCCTACTCTGGCTGACATACTATTGATGTTGTGAAAGAGTTGTCTATGCAGCTCTGATAGACTGAAGAAAGACAGGATCTTGGGATGGATTATAAGAAGTTAACATATTTCTAAATATAGCTTGTACAATCTACATGAGACACAATGTTCTGCTGAACTATCACCTACTCTGAAAAACACTTTATAGGCTATCTCCCCAGCTTATACACAGCGTATGTCACTTAATTCAGGTCTTAAAGACATCACACTCCAGTGGCTTCAGACACTGGAGAAAACTTGACAAGATAAGGCCAGAAGGCTGCTGTTAGTAATATAGCAGAAGGTGGCAGAGGGTTGGAGTGAAGAGGAGAGACCTTATAAGCAAAACTAGGGAATGTGATAACAAAATAAAAATGTCAACACAGGTAAGTAAACCCTTGTTGACCAGAGTTGCAGCTATTTATTTATAACTAATGAAGAAACCAAATGCTTATCAAATGGGATAGGAATGACTGAGTTCAGTCCTGGTCTCAAATGAGGTCCTAATTCTGTAAGTAAGAGCTACTGCAGGCTACCCTTTAAATAGAAATTTGGCACCTTCACAATATATGCTGTTCACTGGCAGAGATGTGATCTATTTCAGTTTCCTGTATGACCGCTGGGGTACTAGCAGGTAGTCATATGAATAAAATCAAATGATTGTCACAGAGAAGTAACTCTTGAGTCTGAAAATTCAGTATCAAGCACATCAACGATTACTGAGCACAAGCAACTACTGTGCTCAGTAGTCTGCCTATGGACCTGATTTAACACACTTCAGCAGAGCTGGTCTATGTTAAACCCCTTAGTTCTGGAACCATGATATCTTGAAGATAAGTGGACAATACTGATTTGAATGTCTCTTACCTGTAAGTGAATCACTGAGGTATATCTTGTATCTCAAAGAGTTACACAGCTGCACGCCTACAAACTTCTTATACCAAGTCCTCTTTACATATTGTTTCCCTTTGCATTCTGAATAGGTGTCTGAATTGAATGGGATTTCAGTCCAGATAGCATCCTTTCCCACTGCAGGAGAAGAAAAAAAAGAGGCTGAAGTATGATGCTGTGCACAAAATTATGTATGACAAATACATTCAAATAAATAGAATTAGAAACCTTGATGGAGCAGAATGCACCATGGCACCAGTCACCTGCATTTTGAACTTGAAAAATCCTTCAGAGAAGCACCAAAGGCTGCAGATATGACTGATGCAGTGAACCACTGCTGCTCTCTGTGTGTGGTGCCAGTTTGGAATCAGCTCATACTAGGACCTTGTTAGGGGGACAGTGTGTGTTGGCAAAACTCTCACAAGGTGTGTGATACAGTCACTGTTTTTCAGTCCGCTCAAGCCAGGACAGTCAACTCGCAGCAAATTGTATGTGATTTAGTAAAAATGCACATAAAAATTAGTGTCATGAAGTACATGGAAAGAAATGGGTGTCTTAGTGTTTGTCGAAGTGATGCCCATTACAAATGCAAAAAGCAGCCCAATATGCTTGAGCGATCTTTTCTTCAAAAGGTCCCACAAAAGACAGTGAGAGCCTCTTCTAAGTGTTCTAAAGCAGAGCTGGATCAAGCCTTCAGGAGCAGAAAAGTTTTCTAAAGCACAATGGCAGATAAATAGCATCCTCTGGGTTGTACTCTGTTAATTCACTTAAAAAGCATGGAGTATCTTACTCATTTTACAGAGCTTTCTTTGGCCTCAGCGACAAGGCTGGGAAAATACAAAGCTGTCCTTGGCTCATTTGTGTACATTGGTTTGAAGCCATCCCAGCTGCCATGGAAGCACCACATCACATTGATTGTGTTCTGCTCAGGTAAACAAGCAGCCTGGCATGAATTCCTTAGCAGGGGTATGGGTGGAAGGAGTGAAATCATGTGTGAATGCTTCTTGGTTCCATCCCTCATTTAATTGGTGCAGTGCAGCCCCCCCCCCCCCGGTAAAATTATGTTATCTCATTTCTGACAAACTTGCTGATCAGAAGACACTATACTATACATAAAAGGCTTACTTGAAATTGGCTCGCTCACTCTTGGGTCCGCTGGGGGAAAAAAACAAACATTCAATCAGACGCCGTAAAATGAACTTTCCTAGTATTTCAATGGAAAAGCATTGGTAAGTGTTTTTCTACAGCTGACCTAAGCTGTAATTTGTGAAACAGAAAGAGTTTTGGAAGAAAAGTTGATTTTTGTACCAAATTAAATTAAGGGGAATATATTTTTATGTGAAACTATAGTATCAATGGGCTTTTAGATATTTCACCTATGGGACAATACCAGTCAAACACAGTTCTAGTAAAAACAAGAGCTTAAACCCATAACCAGCAAAACCCAATTCTACCTCATCTTTTTTAAAATTTCAGTTCCAAAACTTAAAATAATAAAAAGGACCTCTCTGTAATACTTGCCACACAAAACTTGGCTATGAAAGCCCAAAAGTGAGAAATGGATGAGTGCAATTAAGAAAAAAATAAAACTGACCGCATAATTCATCCAAGCTAAACAGGAGACAGAACATAAGCCTTGTCATTCATGAAAACTACACTTGGCACAAACATTTTTTCAGTTTTAACAATTTAGGATTACAAAGAGCGCATTCACAATTTTAAAGTATGTGTGGCATAGTCTGAACTCCTCAATGACTAATCCCTTGATCAGCCAGACCTCCCATCATCAGTGTACTAGATGAGGACTAGATCTAGCACTAGATGAGGACAATTATATTGCTACACCTGGCTCAAAATGCAGACTGAAAAAAAGGCTAAATCTGTTTTGTGTTTTATATGGTCCTTAAGTACTATCAACCCATAAACACTTCTACAAAAAGATGGTATCATGCTTGTATGAAGTCAACAAGTCAACTGTAGTTAGCCTCACTGGGATCTAGAACAGAGAAAGCAAAGGCAGTCTCCAATTCTCACTTCTGAGTCAGATAGGACTTAACTTGGGAACCACCTATGGTCAAAACAGGCTTGTATACACCTTTTCAGCAGTTTCATAGGTGAGTAAACAGGATGGAAGGGGACAGACTGGAACATCAACTTTTCCCAACTGCTATTTCTCAATCCTTATTTTAGGGAAAAGACGACACTATTATATAGCTGCCTTATTGAGCACGTAGCAAAGGTGCCCATAAACACACCAGCCCAAAGAAAAACTTTGTGTTCCCCATCCAGAAGTCATTAATGAGTTTGATAGATACAAAAAGGTCAGGATATTAATCTTAAATGACTGAGTCTTCTCTAAGGAACTAGGTTTCTTCATAACAAACACCAAACTATGATCTTGATTGTTTCTCCCACAGTCTGTCCATCTTACATCCTTAAACAATACAGCCCTGATCTCAGCTGACCTTCCAGGCACTACTGTAACATGTTCAGTAGTAAAAAGCCAGTCTGGAGACAGTGAAGAGCAAGACCAAATGCACAAAATGAAGCAAGAGAGCCTTTCATATATTCCCCAAACTTGAATACTAGAGCCACTGTAAATAATGGTCAGACCTTTGGAAGTTCTCACCTGATTCAGTACTGAATGCCACAACATTACTACTTGGACCTTCACCAAGAGGGTTTCTAGGTTTCACGTGGAATTCATAACTGGGGAATAAAATGGAAGAGAGGATAATTTTGCACACCAAGCATTCTTTCAGGCTCTGGAGCAAGCAAACTGCCAACACACACTTTGGTGCTACTCGCCTCTGGGAGAAGAACAAGAAGGCCTCATTTCTTGCTCTGAAAACATTGAAATAGTCTTTGTCCTCACTGTATAAGGCCTCTCTGAACACATAATTTACCAGTCCTTTTGATAATTATTTGCACACATAACATCAACATTTGATTTAATGCACCACTGGTTTAAGCCGGTCTTCTCTCACACATGCAGTTTCAGCTCTGGCAAAATGAGCAGTTCAGGTGAGGTCAGAAACAACCTGATAAGTAGAGATTGAATAAAGCACATCATTGCTATTTATTTGCTTTTTTTTTTTAATTAATAAGAACATAATCCTCCAATTCAATGCCTCTCGGGCCCGCCAACAGTGATAGACAGGGCCAGCGGTGAAACAGCATGTCTTCCAGGATAGGAGTTCAGCCAAGGCAAAGATCCAATTGCTTGAATATACATTAATAGTAAATATATGAAGTAATGAGGGATTTTGTGCAGCACCTCTTTCTTATCTCTTTATCGCCATGTCACACACCAGTCTGTACTGTAGCTATCTCATAATCTCTTTTCATCACAAGTAAAACACAGTGTTATGAAAAAGGAGTAGTATGAAGAAGAAAATCCAACCCAGGCTTCCCTGCTTAAGCTTCTCCCATGTCTTAACACTTTATTACAGTCATGGACAGGCAAGACAAGACAGCTTCCTACTGCAGCTCAGCTGAAATTTATGCTATCAATTAGAAGCTCTAGGTAAACAGCTATTGACAGGCACTTTCAAAGCTAAAAAATGTCACACAGAAGGCACCAGACAGGTGAGGCAGAAAAGGGAGTTACAAGGGTGGACACTGGACGCAGCTAAGATCTTGTATCAAGGACAGACCTGGAAACAGACTCTTTCCCCTTCCTCCCAGCAGACACTAACCCCAGCCAACTGTTTCTCAGCTCTCCTGGCTTGGCAGCACCTGGGATTTTCTCACTACTCAGCAATGACTCAGTGCCTCCCTGTGGGACCTGCACGCCTACTATGCCAGAGCACCCTGATGAGTAACATATATACACACCCAGTTAACAGTACCCTTTTCATGCCTTCCCAAAGAGCTGCAAGCTGTCCTACTCATGCCACTTGTAGAGACTTTTCATCTGCTTTGAGTGGATACATGATGAACATCTCTTAACACAGACTGTTTATTCATCAGTGAGAGAGATCCATAGGACACGAGTCATGAGGATGGTAGGACTGTAAAATGGGCCCCAACTTACAGACTAAACACAGAGCAAAATGAGAATCCCAGAAGTGCGCAATTAAATATCCAGCTCGTGACTCGTGAAGGATTCCTTACCAATGATAACTTCGTCGCTCATGACTATAACAGCATTGTAATGTATTGCTGAAACTGTTTCCAAACAGCAATTTTTTAAAGAAAAAAACCATACCACTCTCTGCACACGGTTGGAAATTTGTAAACTCCATTTGCAAGTCCCTGCAAGAGACAGAATAATTCAATCCAAACTTTGGATTACCTCTCATTGCTTCTTGGCTTCTGCAAAATGTGAACTGCTAGCTAATTAACCTCAGTGGACTAATTATGCAGTACCAAGCAACTGTTTTCCATCCACAGTTCTTCTAAGACAACATTTAACTTTGAAATTGCTTACATAAGCAATTGTCTTTGTTTCTAGGGATTTCTTTTAAGGGAAATACAAAATTTGGTATGCTGAACAGATGCATTGTAGATAATTCATGGCTATTTCTATGTGAAAGATGGGCTTATTTTGAGCTTAGAAAGTCTATTTGGAGTAATCTTACTATTTATTCAAAAGTGCCATAAGACCACTTTGGGCAACTCAGTTTACTGTAGAAGGAGGACATTAAATAAATAATAAGTTCTAGACACAAAATCTTCATGATTGACTTGTTTAAACAAATACATGTTCTTAAAAATTGGATTTGAGCCATTAATATCCACATGCAGTACAGTAACTGTTCTGGTCAAGCTGTATTCTCATCTGTCAGGAAAGGTTGTTGTACAGAGCACTGGAGCAGAGCAGTTGGAGATTCCTCCTGAAGAATCAATGAAGCATAAATAAAGATTTGCTAATATGCTGGGTGTTTTAAAGTAATAAAGAGGATACATTTTGAGCATGCCTAGAAATAAAAGATGCCAAAGAGGTTTTCCTGCTTCCCACAGTTGGGAAAATAATGGTAAGATCGAAGTAAAGAACTCTGCACACAGAGATTTTAGCTCATGTAAACAAAACTGGAGAATAGGAAAGTAATAAAGAAATGGCCAAACTTTAGCTTCACGGTTTAGAGGAGCTTCTTATTAATAATTTTAAATATGAATTGCTTTAAACTAAAATTTATAAAATTTTATAGTTTCATGGTAGGTATTTTTACAGATGCCCCATCATCATGGACTCCTTTCCTCTGCCAAATTCAATCCTGAAACAACAGCAGTGGCTACAACTGTACCAGAACAACAACCAACCACTTTTGGAGATGAAGAGAAGTAACTAGTTGAGTGAAAACTGAAAGGGTGAGAAAGGAAAAGTTAGAATGGGGTCACGATTTGATCGAGTTTACAGATCTAACTGTAATTTTAAAGCCATTGTGTGGTTCTCTTAAAAAAACATTTAAACTCTCCCTTTTTTGTGTGTCAGGTGAAATATCTGAAAAATAAAAATCAAATGGTGAAAAAGGGTACCTGCTTCCATGTTATGCACTTCTATACAAACCACAAGGAAGGAGAAAAAATGTTTAGAGATTCATGAAAGTATGTAGGGCAAAGCTAACAAAAGGAAATAGGAAAGCTATATAATGTTCATCCCATGTCTATCTCTTAACTAGACTTCTTCACAGGAACATGGAATCTGTATTGTATCTTTACATATGAGTGCTTATGATGACAAAAACTCTGCTACCCTCTAACACCTGGAAGATTGCTATCTTACAAAGTCTGGAGACCAGGCCTCCCAAATCCTCCCAGACTGCATAAGACAATAAAAGTCCTTGTGCAGATTAAATGGACTTGACTTCTGGTATTACTGTGCAGAGCATATTTTTCCACCATAGGAAATCACTATTCCACATGGAACTTTGGCAGACACAGCTGCTCCTGCATTTTTCAAAGTATGCAAAAGGAGAAGACTGAAGATTGCAGAACTGAAAATAGGTGAAGAAAGATTTTCACCATAATAGGAGGACTGGAGCAGTTGAGTATAGTCCTGCGATTTCAGGTCATTGCTGAGGAGATGCTGGTGATTAGGCAACAATATCACACAGGGCTGTCTCAATGTATACATTGACCTTCTCTGTTTCTGCAATGAGTTTGTATAGCAGCATGATCTGACATAGCAAGCAAAACTAGGCTTAAGAAACGGGAGGGAGGGAGTGAAGGAGGGAGTGCTGGGCTTGTTTGAGGAGTCCTCCTAATCAAGTTGGAAGAAGGGCTGACAGAAATAGGAAATGCTTACCCATGATCCTGTCATCAACAGCAGTTTAGTACAAAAATCTGTTACTACTGTAATAACAAGTGCAAAAAACTCCAGCATTTTTCTGCCACTTTTCATTTTTCTGCATTGCAACTTTCACTGTAGTGCCCATCTCTTAACTGTTAACAAAAGCTAAGCTCTTTGCATCAGTAGATTATTTTTTATCTTGTATGTGTTTAGCACAGTTTAGATGCTAACTGCAATATACACCAATACTAGATAATGGTAATAACAACATGAGCTGTTATTGTGAATTATTTATCCATATGGTGTGAATTATTGTGTATAAGTGCACAAAAACTTATTCAGTAGGGGCTGAAGACTTACTTGGTATGCCCTTTGAGTAGATCATAGCAACATTCTCTCTTTTTGCTTCATACCTTTTGTAAGAAGTATAAAAAAAATTTTGAATGAAATAATCTACACACATTGTAAAAACAGTTTTGTACATGCTTATATCCTACACATTTCACATGTACTGCACAGTTCTGGTTGGTTGGTTGGATTATTTGGTTTTGTTTTCTGGGGGACTTGGATTTTATTTTTTTAAAAAACTTTTTGTTATTTATATTCCTTAACAGACCTCATGGCTGAAAATATACTTTGCCTTGGGACACAGTCTAACCCAAAAATCCAAAAGAGACCACTCAAAATTATTTTTAAAAGGAGAAAAGGATTTCAAATCACCAAACTGCTTAACCAGGCAAAGGGTCAGTATCTAAAGGGAGGTTTTACAAAGCTGTGCAATGCAAGAATCGCAGCCCTTTTTTCCTTATTAATACTCTTTTTTTCTGTTAAAATCTACACCAGCAGGCTGGTGGGACACATCCTCTAATGGCTAACTGAACTTGGCACATCTCTGACTACAGTTTTGGTATTTTTCTTTACTACCTTCCAATTACTGCCAACGCAAACATGAATAAGAGCTGTTTCCAAAGCTATTCAGATACTTTTTTGAAGGCTTGTATAAAAATTAGTGCTACAAATCTTCCTGGACACTAGTGGTATGTGCTATGGACTGAACTGCCCTTAAACAAGCCATCAGAATGAAAGAGGAAATGTACACCTAACAAAAAAAGTCTTTCAAGATAGGGCAGGGATACAGAATTAAAACCTACATATTTCGTCAAAAAAACCCAGGAGAAATAACATAAGAAGTTAAAATGATACTATAGCAGAAAACTGGAAGACTTAAAAGAACCTACAAAAATATCAATTTTCAGGAGTTACAAAACTCCAAAACTAGTGAAAAAAAAGCCCCAACTTGAAATTCCTTTGGAAATGGGAAAATAGAATTGGAAGCAAAAAAAAATAACAACATCTGTATTTAATAATATATTCTAGGAAAGGTCCACGAAAAAAGTGCATGACAGTGAAACTGATTTCAGTGAATGAGAGGATGCAGTCGAGCACCATTATTGCTACACAGGAGACAGAGTGAAGAAAACAAAACCCAGAAGGAAACTCATTTCTATCTCAGGCCACTCAAGTTTTATTACAAACCAGCATTTCAAGGAGGGAAATACTGAAAATTGTGAATAATGACTTTATCTTGAATCACACGTAGAAGATCTTGGTTGACTATTTTCATAGGAGAAGTTACTGCAATGCTTTCTTTTTAAGGGCAGCATTTAATGTAAAACTAAGAATATATAAAGAGCACAGAGTCCTGAGTATGCCAATGAAACCAAGAGTTCCACTGTGAGCAGTGAGAGCAGCATTGTGAGGAAATTCAAAACCAAGAGGCCAGTATGATGAATGAGATGAATTATTACAGGTCTCACTCTTCAAATGACTGCTTGGAAGCTAGATTGTAATTGCTCTGACCGAAATGATCAGTCTTGTAGTTTGGCTTTGACTATTTTCCAAGTGGAATAAATAGTATATTTCCCTCCAAAATTATGACAGAATCTCCCATTTTGCTTTGCTAAGAAATCAATGGCATTTGTATTAACATACAAAACCAAATCGTCCTGCATTAAAGAAAATGGGCAAAATTGAGATTTACAAGATCAGAAGCTACCCATAAAATATTGTGATACAATAATTTATGTTGGAAGGGACTTATGAAGGTCATCAGGTCCAGGCCCCTTTCATGCTTATTTTAAAGCTACATTAGGTTGCTTAGGGTCAATCAACAAGAATAGTAGTTACAGGCACTCGCTGCTTGAATAACGGTAAAAACTGAGTACCTCAGTGATTGGTTCAAGCTAAGTACAAGAAAGAAGGATGAATGGAATTTAACTATTTCACTCATTTAACAAGTGAAGGACTAATTGAATAATGAAGATGGCAAAAACAGCAGAAAAACTGGTGTGTGCTATTGAAAAGAGGGCTGAGTGAAATGTGACCTGGATCCACTCAAGAATTCTTAGAAATAATGTAAAGGTAATAAAAGCTAACTACATCACAAAGTTGTTACCAACAGCTGTGAATATGTGATTATTAGATCACAGCAGTGCGTCTGTAACAGAAATGCTTAAGCAGAAGATGCTCATAAAATAAGAAAAATTATGCCTTGTCAGGCACCAGTTCTATCCAATATATATCCAACCTATAAGGAAAAACCCTTTAATAAACGTGATGTTGTCAACTGTCAGGCATGTCTTACTATGAGAGAATAACATGGATACAGTGTGCCTTTTCTTGGGGAAAAAGACCATAGGGATATCATCATTCCAAGAAAACCAAGCCTTTCGAACCTTAAAAAAACCCTGCCAAAGCCAAACCACAACCCCCTCCCCAAACCTAACAATAACAACAAAAAAACCCCAACAAAAATCCAAGCAGTTTTGATGCAAAGCAGCTGACTGTGCCCTACTTTTAAAGGGTGTATGTCCTTACAGACAGGTTTTCAGATCACTACATTCTCACAGTCTTGATGTCTTGCAGTCAAGTCACCAAGAACTTGGTGCTAGCGTATATATTGTAAGACAATCAAGATATATGACCAACTGCCATAATATATATGACCTTATTCATTTAAAAGTAATCCCCACAACTTGTATGCCTATTAAAGTCCATTTTCATTTCCATATTAGCATGGTATGTGTCTGTTAAAACCAAATACATGATAACTGTACTGAATGTCAGAACTCCTTTTCTTTTTCAGCCAGGGCATTTTTAATGGATCTAGTCACCTTTCGGACAGCTAAATGGTCACATAGAATACTACATGTTAATCCTCCGATTCAGAGAAATTTGCATTCATTAACATTTATCTTTGTACTTAGTGACAGCTGCAGTCATACATGCAATTTTTCATGACAGACTGTAAGAGACTCTCATTGCTGCCTCCTTAACACTGTCCAAATTTCTTAAATGGAATTCTGAGTCTGGCCATTAGCTTCTAATCTTTCAAAGCTGCCTCGTCAAAAGACCAGCTCAAAGGAATATGAATGTCTGGCTTACTGCAGAGCTTCCCAGAGGTGTAGTAGTACGGCCTTCTTGAAAGAAGAATGTAAAAAGAAAAGCAAACAAACATCATGATCTAGCAGGTGCAGATACACCGTTTTCCCCTGCTGCTCCTTCTGCTCTCTTCACACTGAGGACTTGTTTTCTTGCTTCCCTCTTGCTGGATGTGGGTAATTAACTCTTTAGCTTTTGGGCCAGGCTAACATATCCTACCTGATTTACCTCAACAGGATGATAGACCTTGGGCAGCCTGACTGCAGACTATCTTTGTCATGTACTGCTTCTCGAGAGCATATATCCAGAGAATTACAGACTTGAACTATCTTGCTGCTATAGAATCTTTCTGGTTTGGATTTACCCACAGAGACTGAGGTACAACATTTACAAACATTTTTATTCATTTTGTAAAGTCTCTGCTTAGGTCTGTCTGTTTTAGATCCATCCTGAACTGGCTTCAGTTCTGGATGCACTGAACCTTCAAAGCAGCATAGGTATTCACACAGCCTCATTGGAAGAAAGCTGGAAAAAGTAGACTCAAATTCAGCTTGTCAACTTCTCCAAAGTGCTTGAAGGCCAAGAAGCTCTTCCCCAGTTGATCCACCTTCTGCTACTGAGGCACTGGAATTCATTGCCCAGGGAAGCTGTGAATTCTCCGTCGCTGCAGTGTTCAAGACCAGGCTGGACATAGCCTTGGGTGGCACGGTTTAGTGGGAGGTGTCCCTGCCCATGGCAGGGGGGTTGGAACTGGATGATCTTAAGGTCCTTTCCAGCTGTAACTATTCTATGATTCTATGATTCTATCTCTCTTTCCACGTACTTGCTGGTAGTTTTGCAAATGTTGCTCATTTTCTAAAAGGGATTTATTTTCTCTTCGAAGTTTCTTTTCCAGCTCCACCTCTTCTACAGCTCTTTCCTTTAAGGGTACTTACAGAAAAGTCTGCTTCCCAGTCTTAATCTCCTATTTGATGAATTTGTAGACATTTCAAGGACCCAATTAATTTACAGAGCTGTGTTTAATTGTCTCTTTTACCCCAACTTTCAGTCAGTTTTGTCCACAGGTCAATTTTCTTCATCTATTGAGGGATTGGATCCTGACAGACAGGAGATTATTCCATTCCTTGCAACACTGATACTGTCAACATGATGCCAGCTGTCTTCATAACTTCTTATTTTACACTAATGTAGTGTTCCAACAAACCTGGATTCAAATGGTAACGGCAACCTTCTCTTGTGCTGCTGCCAAGGCTCTCAAGGTGTCCTCAAAATTAGGGAACACGCATTTTGAAATGGGAGTTTATTTGTATTGAGCCACTCTGAGAAATATTTTTTGTCCTTTAAATCCTGTGAGACTCAAAGGACATGCACCACTGCAATTTCTGTCAAAGATTTTCAATTTAGGGCAATAGTCTCCTGAATCTAGACAGACTTTCACTGTCTTTCCCTTTTGAGGTTGGGGAGGGGAGGAATAATAGCCTTTACATCTTAAGTCAGTCTCCACCAGTCAGTAGTGATCTCATATCTAGCTTCCAAAATCCTTGCTGCTAAAGACAGCTTTTCTACATGGTTTCCACTGTCTTTGGTCTGGTTTTGCTTACCAAAACCCAACTGTCCTCTCATATGATTGCTGGAATTGTTACTAATTAAAACTAAAAACCATCTCATCTGCTTTTTCCTTCCTTATGACCCTTCCAAAGGTTCTAGCTAGGTCTGCCCGACTTCATCTTGTTTCCTTTCTGAACAAACAGCAGTCTAAATATACTTTTCTCTCAATATCAAGGCCTTTTCTTTGCTTCCATGTTTTTTCTACACTTAACCAAATCCATCCCTTTTCTGTTACCATATGTGACACAGAGTTTGAGTGTGTAATGGAAGAGAATCTCACTAATAACACACAGTTCTTATCAAGGATGCAACTGCATTATTTTAAAGCATTATTCAAAACTAAAATGAAAACACAAACAGTACAGCCTGGCAAGTTTAGCAGCACCTACATTTTATGTTCACTACTCAAGAATTATATTGTTTAAAAATAAATTTCTTCTAAGCTTTGTCAGCTGATTGAGGAAACTGATGCTTGATCTCCTATTGTATTGCCAGCATATCCTAGCTGCCTCTTAACAAGACAGAACAATCTAGCTTTGGTTCACCCTTTCACAAGACACATGCCTTTAAGAAGAGAGATATTCTTGATGCAATACACAGAAATGATAGCCCTTCTTATGAGTTTTGGAGTCTGTCAAAGAAGCTCTTCTTGGGTATCACAGTTTCCTCTAGCCTTTTTTTTTCCAATTCTCTTCCATTCCCCTCCACTTTCTGCAACAGTTCCTCATTCCTCAAGTACATGAGCTGAGAACCAACACCCCAGATTAAACCACACATTGCCTAAAAACAGAGGTTCAAGTTGGGTACTATGCAGAATTTTGTGCTGCATTACCAACTGTTACCAATTAAAGGACAGTAATAGAAAAGGGCAATTTATCTGAAACAGAAAAATCGAGTCACCAAAGACAAATGGATGATTTTACAGGAAGAAAAATGTGTCATTCATTAGCTTTCTGGTGCAATCAATAAGCAATACAAAGAACAAGTGGTTTCTTCCCATATCTGAATTTTACCACAAAACCAGAAGAATAATTTTTTAAGAGATACTTTTTTAAAAAGAATTATAATATTTAATTGGACCGCATGAGATGCAATGCTATCAGTTGGAATTCACTGACCCGTTTTTAACTTTCCAGGTGTTTCAAGATACTGAAAGAAAACTACATGTACAGCACAAATTCATCTTTCCTTTCCATGCGCCATGCATAATCAAACTTTGTACAGTGCCCAACTTGGCATTGCAGTATTTGAATGAACATCTCTAAATAAGCAAGCAGACCAAACCATTCGTGCAAAGTATCTTTAAGCCCCGGAAAGAGACAACTGTACATATAAATCTTTTCCCCACATACGAGGTTAGTATTTCTTGTGTTCACCTTATTTCTTTAGCTGCCAAATTCAAGAGCCATTTTGATAAAAAGCAGTACATTTTCTTACATTGGATTGACCATCCAATGTCTTTCTGATAGAACAGGTCACTTCTGCAGTTTGTCCAGACCATACTCTCAGAAATTTCCTAAAGATTCCTCAAATGTGTATTCTCTCTTAATTTACAAGAAAAGAAACCAAAGTATACCTTTTTCCTATCAGAACAGGAGCAAAACCAATTTGGTCTTATATACGTATGGATTTTCAATTGAATTGGCAGACAGCTTACAGTCAAAAGTACTTGGATTAACTTAGAAAATGATTTTATTTAATTACCTTGTGTCAGGTTTTAGGTTTTCCACAGTAGAATGAGTTTGATTTGTAGTGATAATTGATTTCTCCTTTTCACCATCAGTTGCTCCATTTTCAGTTGACACGACCTCATACTCTGGAAAAATACAGTACAGAAAAATGTGCTTAAATAACAGCTTACTTGAACTTCTTAATTGTTCTCTTTTTTATCATCTGATTTCCACTCCTGTCTAATAGGCTGTAAAGACAATTTGGGTGAATCAGTCTGGACATTACTATGCTAAAATTGTTAGGAAGGAGAGAACCAGTTCCAAATTGCCAATTGCCTAGACCTTCATTCTTCATTATAATTCAGTTATGGGATGGAAGGTATTCGACCTCTCACTTATGCCGAAAGGTACGCTAGTGACAAAATTCCAAACACAAATAAATATTCTGCAGTTTGAATAAAAAAGTATCAAAAACAAAAGTAGAGTTTCTAAATGCTTAAAGATTGATTAAGACCCAATCAAAACCTAATATTTTAAAGATTTCCAAAGGAAACTGCTGAACTAACTTGGATTGTGCACTTAGGGAATCTGCCAGCTTAGAATGAAATAATTTTGCATAAATATATTTCTGTATTTATATGATTTATAGAGTCTAACTACTTTGTTTTCATTTCACTGAGATGTATCATGAAGCACAAGCCATGTGCTAAATAGGGAATTAACAACAGAAGTTCGGGAAGAAGGTACCCCTTCAGCCATAGCCCTGTCCGAGATACAGTCTCTAGCAGTGACCTTTGTCCCAATTCATAGCAACCTAATCTAATAAACACACTGAGTATATTGCTTATTTTCCTCTGTTTGTAGAGAAATTCACATTTCCAGTGCCTTCCTTTCCCCTTCTTAGAACTGGTCTGTAATACCAAGTGCAGCTTTACTAATTGTAAGCTAGCAAAGGAGAATGTTTTCAAAGAGCATTTGCAATGAGCATTTAGATCTACAGCACAATAAATAAAGCAGGTATTGGTATTATATTGTGAGTACAAAGAGAGACCATCTGTCAACATCTACAAGACCTCTAGAAGACTACTTTCCTGATTTTTTCTAATGATACTACTACAAATTTTTGAGCTCTTAGCTAAATGCTAGCAAGCTGTAGGTTTTTTCTTCTTTTTCCTAAAATTTTGAGTTCTCTGTACAAGGAGACCCATTTGTTGTCAACACAGATAAAACATCTGTGATAGGATTCAGTATTAAAAGGGTAAAAACCAAAAGCCTTTCTTAATTGTTGCTGGACTCTCAGATCCTCACTCTTAGTAAGTGTAGCAGATGTATATGTTAATGAGCATATACACAAAAATTGAGCTGATCTTGATCTCAATTGTGCAACTCTAGCTTTCTTTGCATTCTTCTATGCAAAAAGCAGCCATCAAAACCAATGGGGTAAATTATGTAAGACAATACAATTAAGCGGAAGTGCAAAGCAGCCCTACAAAATTATGCTCTACTATTCCAAGCTTCTAGACCACAGCAATTCAATCTGAGCAATTATATTCATGTATACACATATGAATTTCAGATTTACTGCAGTAGTTCCAAAAGGGACTTTTACACTGCATCTTTTTATCTTTACCTTGTAGTAGACTCAGTTATCTAGAGCATATACAGAGCAATCTAAAACTTTAAAATTGGGTTTAAATTACATCAGAAAATTAACATGGAGGAAGGAATTACTGCCAATACTGAAGATTTCAAGATTTCCATGTTCAGAAGTCCTCCCCCACAACAATCATCCATGAACTACAAAAGACCAACCACTGCTTTTTAAAAACAAACTCATAGACTTGCAGGAATGAGTGTCTCAAAGGGAGGGGGTGAGGTGGGTAAGTAGAGAGCTTTTACTTTAGGCTGTTTGTTCAAGTGGGATCCCAGTGTAATGATCAAAGACATAAGCATTCATATTTAGTATCAGTTTTGTACGTATTTTGTAAAACATATTTGGGTTCTCTCTCTGTGCATTTCCTTTTGGAAACAAACATCTTTTCCTATATAGCCTCCAAGGGCTGAGTAACGATGGGAAAAAAACACCAAACTATGCAAAACCTTTTATTTGCCCTAGTTAATCCTCATTTGAGAAATTATATTCACTAGGAAACATG
Source organism: Psilopsiagon aurifrons (assembly GCA_025447955.1). Taxonomy (NCBI): domain Eukaryota; kingdom Metazoa; phylum Chordata; class Aves; order Psittaciformes; family Psittacidae; genus Psilopsiagon; species Psilopsiagon aurifrons. The sequence continues at coordinate 10,157 of JAOEHY010016178.1, read as the reverse complement.
GAAGGGAATGTGGGGATATCCACTGCCTTAGGTACATCCGGATACATAGAGAATGGATAGATAGGAAACTTCACAGGAATTCTATGTTTCTGTGTTCTGCCTGCCCCAAGTCAATATGTCATGTGAATTTTTTAGTTCACTTAAATTGGAAAACACAGCACATGTGAATGGCCTGCAAACGTGCATGCATATGCACAAAGCACTGTCAAGCACGTCTAGTACCTGCATGTTACTCAGTGTGTGAGTCTTGGTGCACAAGTCAGCAAACATTTCTGTGGCCACACAAGAGTAGCAGAGAACCATCAAAATAGTTTTTGCTCCTGACCTTTGCAGCCTTTATGAAAACAAGGATGTAAGCTTGATCACTGTTTGTTTTTAGGAATACCAATACAATGAAACCCTTGAACATAGCTGAAAGTCAAGCAAAGTAACCAACTAATGACGTTCTCTGTTTCCACAGTTCTATCTGAAACAGTGCATTAAAAAAAAAAAAAAAAAAGTGGTGCCTAAATCAGATGATTGAAAAAACATGTATAAACTACAAAAATAAAAAGAGATGACAGAAAACTTGATTTAAGCCTGTCTAACCAAGTAATGTCATACTGGTGCCAATATGAAGTAATCACTGTTTTCAGAAAATGGGATTCAATGCCTTCTCTTAAATTCACAAAATGTCCTTGGGTGAGTCATAAACAGAGTAATTTTTTGAAGCTAAAATGAAGGAGGCAAGCTCAGTAAGTTTATTTGTAAACCAGAGTTCAAACATTTGCATTACTCATTGAAGTTAAAAACAATGAAGATGGTATTATGAGAAAGCTGTTAGATAGGAAGATAGATTGTAAACTAGAGTTTATCTCATTGAAGCAAAATGAATATTAGTCACATATTCTGGAGAAGTTTTTAATCTTTACTGGTATGGGGAAGAGTATGCCACATATCTCAGTTGTCACAGAATAACCTTACAGAAGAGAAGAAACTTCATGGGAAGTTAACTTTTACAAATGATGATTGCAAATGAACAGAGAAAAGGTTTCCACTGTTCATATTGCTTGCTCTATATTTCACAACACATATTAGAACAGAAAATGAATAGTATCAGAAGGCAATTAGGCCTTGCTCTCATCATTAGATGATGTGCGCTGACAGTTTTACCAGCTATAGCAGAGATGCTTTTCTATTTTTTCAATACAAATGGTTGTGCTGCGGTGTGTTCATTAACATGCTCAAGAAAAACGGCAGGTCTACTTCCAAGAAAACATGCAGATTAAATGGTGTTATCTAATCTAATCAAGCTAAGGACTGGTCCGTGGAGGAGACAACAGCAGCAGAAAGACTTTTACCTGAACGAAAAGAAGCATTGCAGAACTGCCTGGAATATGAAGTGTTCACAGAAAGCCTTTACTCAGCCTAATTCTAAGGTCAGCAGTAAACTCACACTTGCTTTTCTTCTAGGACGAAGCACATTGTGGAAGACAAGCCAATTAATCATTCTGCTTTATTGTTGGTATTTTCAATCTCCCACAGCCTCTATTTATTCCCCTTTCAATCCACCAGAAACGCTAAGTTTCTTCCTCTTTCCCAGAAGTAAAAAAATGCAAGTTAATTTCTGTTTTGAGTGTCCCTTTGTTTTTGTATTTATTATTTTTCAAAAAGAAAGAATAGAGGCTAAACCTAGTAAGTCAAGGAAGGACTAATTTGGGGAAGGGAGTGGCCTTGCTTGTAACAGTCACCTAATTATATCCCTGCACTGAAATCTCTCATGACATGCATATACAACATCTGAAAAAATCCCACTTACATGCTAAAGTGAATGGCTAAGATTAAGTCTTATTTCTCACAGTTCCTAGTCTTGCCTGTTCTACTTCCTTGTAAAGCAACACAACCAAATCCACTTGATCATGGCTGTGATAAGCCAGAGATTTTGCAAATTAAAGTTCTATGTCCATCTTAAAAAGAAAAAAACCCAAAACAAACCTATTTTCCTAACGGACCAGAAGAACCAAAATTTTCAGTTGTTAATTTTGGTAAACTTGTGTTGAGACATAGAAGATGACAGAAAAATTATGAATGGTCATCTTTCATGTTTACCTTTCTATGTACTGATTCCTGCATGACTCACAAGGGTTTATTCTCAATACAAAACATTTCTTTGGAAATGAAAAAAACAGATTATTTTAACATAGAGAACTTGGTGACCCTATGGGGAGTACTGCAGGTATTATACTGGCAGAGTTCTATGGACTACTAGATGGATGTAAGGTTTCATTGTGTCTGGCCCACTGATCAACAATATCCTCAAATCGAGAAAGATGTGTATGTCTACATGATGTGTATGCATTTATGTAATAAAGACTACTGTCAGATTCCTAGAACTTCTTGACTAGATCTTACCAGATTCTGTACACAGAGAAGCCAGAGAAGATACTATAGCATCGAGATAGAGTCATACTACTTAAGTGTCTTATTGTGTCATCACTGACACCAATGATATAGTTGTGAAAATCTTGTTTTAATCTAGTTGCGCTGTCTTACCTACACTGGAGTTTACAGTAGCACAAAATAAAGGCACTGGGACTCCCTTGGGATTAAAGTACCATCTAAATGGTGTAATCCACTGCCAAAGTATAAATAAGCTGGAAATACTGTATTTGATACAATGGAGGAAAGAAAGAAAACCAACCAGTAACAGTGTCATTGTCTGGTTTCTCCCAGTCTAGTATGACGAAAGTTGGACAGCCCTCAACAGTTACCACCGTGAGGTTTGTTGGAGGATTTTGTGGAGGACGAGTAGGTTCTTCCTTGCTGTTAGCTTCCTCTTGTGGAAAATGTTCAAGAGAGCTTGTGATTGAGCAAGGCACATTATCATCTTTCTTCATGTACTTGACATGGGGGGCTAAGAGCAACAAGAAAGAACTGTTATTCAATACAAGGTGTTTTTACAAAATGCCAATGCCATAAATGCCAATGCCATTTTTCACCTCCAGCACAACTTCCATCTTGTGGTATAGATTTGTACTTGGTGCTCCAGATGAAACATAAATGTTTAAGAATGAAAATCAAATATTCAATATTAAACTGCTTGTTGGTTTTATTTTTTTTTTGTTATATCTGGAACGTGCATTGCCTTCACCCCCTTCTCATTGGCACCACTGATGAATTAGCACTCTGAAGTGATTAGTGACTGATATGTACTGTTTGAAAGAATTAATTTCAGTCATAAAATGAGACAGTTAATTATTAATATGCTCTAGTAAAATGATACTACAATTCATTTGCAGCTTTTGAGTGCTATGCTAATACAAAGATGGTAATGTCCATCATCACTTTGTTTCACCAGAAATAGTAACAAGTTTAGTCTAGAGTCATCACTTCATTAAACTTGCAATTTTTAAAGTGACTGTCAAAATCTAAAACATTTTCTGTGGTACAATATCAAAGCTTGAAAGAAACTGCGAGGGAAACCTTGTTCTCAGCATCAAATATAGGAAGACTACTGAAGACAAACACATTAGTTCTAAAATTAAAACTTCTACTGTAAACAATACGCTCTTGTAAGAAAGATAGATAGTCTTCAGAAATGTGGTATCTTTTACCAGACAAAAAAATAAAATCTGAAAAATCTTTTAGTACAAAAGCACTTCTTCCTGTCATCTCACCTTGCTAAACACTCTAGGTTACTGCAACAGTAATAACTTTATCATCTAGTCTACTATATGTTATAATTTCAGACTATCTGAATACGCACAGCCTGGAATGAGATGTGAGGTATATATGGTGAGTAGACATCTCTTATGGTAAGTTGCACTGGGATTGCTTGCAAGTCCACAGGATGATTTTTGTTTGGTTTGGTGGAATGTGAACAGAGTGCAGTTGTAGTACTGCTAGTGTACAGGAAGAGCCACAACATGTTTGGGGGCAAGGCTGTAAACTAGGAGGTGATAGCAGAGAAGAAAGAAGAAGTAAAATTCAGTCAAGAATATGCTGATGTTCTGCACTACAGCCCTTTCATCTGACACAAAAGTGAAAGAAGATCAAATGGTGTTTTGGCCTTAAATAACCAAACAAGCTAATATTGATGCAAGATAGGTCAGCCTTCATATATTCCCCCAAATAAAAATACTATCAGTATTAAAATCCTACCTTGGTACCTTGGTTTGCCTGAAGAATCTGTTTCTGATGTAGGACTTGAGCTGAAGACAGTTGCATCAACTGTGGGAAACACAGTTTTAATTTAATTTGCAATAAATAAGACTTTCCAGTGTTAGAACAGTATCATTTCACAGTTCATTTGGCATTTTTCATCATGGTAAAGCTATTCCGTGGTAGACCTTTTCTGTCTTTTCCTTTTGAGGACTCCACTTTGGCTGTGATGCCAAGTAAACACCATACTTACCTGCTAGTATAAAGATAGCCATAACCAACCACAGACTTAATGACTGCTGCTGGATTCAGTTTATGCAGTATGTGAAAAATGCTCTTTTGACCTTTTAAAAACTATCTTTTTGCACTGTAGTGTCTGTTCAGCTGGAAGCTTGTCTCATGTTCACAGATTATATCGCACTGTTACATTGGCAGGTGAACTTCTCCAAAAATAGCACTGAGGAAATCACTAATTCTGTCTCCAGAGTGTACAACTTTTAGGAAATTTGAAGGAAACTGAAGGCAAATACACTGGTGAACAGAAATGTCCTTTCTAACAATAACTATTCTATGATTCGTGACACCAGTGTTGTATTAAGTAGCTGCTATACTGAACGTTACATATATATATATAATGAACAACCCAAACATTACAATGGACTTCGACAGACAAATCACGATTCGTTCACAAGCATTCATAAATCTAGTACCTTTTAGTGAGCACTAAGGGTCACAGTAGATTCATGATCATTATAAGGAGACAAGAATTTCTGTATTACTATAAATCCAGGAAAACTAGAAACAGCATAGTTCATGACAATACACCTAGAGCTACATATCTTAGCTCAAAAATTTTAAGCACACCCTCCACCAAACCCATTCCAGTATGCCACTTTGAGGAGATTTAGGTCTAAACTTGTAAAGTTGCAGATTTATGAAAAGCAAATTAACAACTAACCAGTATGCTTACACCATCACATATTTTTTCTCCTTAAATGGTGGCAGTTTGATTAGATAGCTAGGAGGATATCATGACCATGTTTAGCACTATCAGTCACTGTCAAATAGCAATTTGAACATATGACCTGTGCAAAAAGAAATGTCTAGGAAAAAATGTGCCTTCTCTATTCACAGGTTTAAAGTAGCCTGAATAGTATTGAAAGCTTACTAAGCATATATATTGATTTCTATGAAGATGGAAGGGTCATCATGCTCTTATTTACCCAGGTGTGTATCAGAAGACAGCCAGGTGAACTCAGTTAAGTTAGAAAAGTTGCAAAGTGGCATAAAAGAAACAAGATTCACCCCAGACAGAACATTTCTGATGTTAAATATACAATGAATAAATACAGTTTACGGAAAGGAAGCAAAGGAAAACATGAAAACCTTTATGTAAATGAAAAAAAAAAAAAAAGAAAAGAGAAGAAATAAAAATAAAAGAAACCAGAACTGTCTTAATATGCTTACCATAATAGTCTGGAGTTGCAAAGGCTGTTGGTGTCTGATATAATGTTCCTGTCCTCACAGGTGTTGCTGGTCCAGTGGGTTTAGCTATAGTGACAGAAAGAGGAACTTGTGGCAACTAGATGATATTAAGGTCCTTTCCAGTCCTAACAATTCTATGGTCTGTAGTAAAGATTGCTTACAAAATAGCTGTAAAAGGCAAGAACTACATTCATAAAACATGCACATACCCCCAGATAACCACAGCATGACTGTGAAATCATAATCATAATGTATGCACCTTCCCTCATATATGATACAGAAGGGTGTGGTAACTGAAGGCAGAACTCTGGTGAACCAAGTCTAAAACAACAAAAATCTCTATTGTCCACTAATTACTTTTATAAAGTGAAAAGTCATTAAAATTCTCATAATAAAGATTCTCTCCTGATTTTCCTATTAAAGTCGAAATTTATTAGGATTCTCACTAAAGTCCAGTTTCACAAAGGTTCTGGAACTCTCTTGTATCCTTTTTTCCATCCAGGAGGCTTTTAATGTTGGCATAGAAACTTTCCCATAATACTCACCCACTGCATTAGTAAGAAAGATACAAATAAGGAATTAATCACAGCATTAATGAGAAAAAGAAACAAGATGGAATTATGAAAGAGAAAATCCAAGAAGAACATTGAGGTAAATTTTTCCTGTTAGCACTGTGGAACAGTCTCTCCAGGGAACCAGAAGAAACTCAGTTGTGATATTTAAAACTAAGCTGGATAAAATACTAGTGAATACAGGGAGAAAGGGTCCCCACAAGGAAGAATCAGATCATCTAACCAATTTATTCGATCTTGAATGCCTAGGAAGGTATAATACCACATAACCTGACCCCTAGTGCATAGAAAAAGGGTGAAATTTCAAAATGCTGGTAAATTAATTAGATACTTAATGGAGAAAATTAGCATATACCCTATTAAAAGCAAAACCAAATGTATCAAGTCAACATTATTTTTAATGCTACAGCTTAGGACTGACAATATCTTATGTTCTGTTGTAGTTATTGCTAAGGAAACACCATTGAACAATAGCAAGTATAGACATAACATTTCAGTCTTGGCTCTGCTGTTGAGTAAATATACAGTTCGTTTCATCCAGCTTGAAGATTCTTGCTTCTAATCTGCTGCAAAAAATATAAGGAACTATTTAGGCCTCTAGTGCCTTAATAGCATATAAGAACCCAAACGAAACAAACCCAAAAAAGCCAACAAGAAATACAGCAGACTCGAGACCTTTATATTACCAGTGAACTATAGAGAGAAATATGAAGAGAGAAGCATTTTTCATGATGCCAAGCATAATGAGATAGTAGTTTCTGACTACCTGAAATAGTGTTGGCATAAGAATTCTTATATAGAATTCACAGACAAAACATACATTAGGATACTGAGTATCAGCTTCAGGATAAAATAAAATAGGAAATGTGAAGGTTTTGGTGTGCTCTTATACTGATACCAAGTGTAGGAATACTGTAGCATAGGAATGAAGCTAAACTCTGCACATGAAATAACTCAGCTTGCCCTGCCTCCTATGCAATTAGTTTTCTGGGTGCCTATTAGCTCATTATTTGTAGCAGTTAATGGATGTGTCATATATATGGGACAGAATTTCTTTACAAATAACGAGATGGGAGTATGCGTTGAAGCATAGTAGTTAATATCTCCCATCTGAGATGCACATTAAGTAACTGCAAATGCTATTAGTAGACATGAAATGTTCTTAAGGTTGATCTTCTTAAAGGATGACTTGCATTATGCTACTTTACTTTGAGCTCCCTTACTAGGGATGATTTCAACATAACTAGGTTAGGAAAATGAAAGGAAAACAGAGTTTATGTATGAAGACAAAAGACACAAGACCTGTATGTTCCAGAAGACTAATTTCTACAGATATCCCAGATTAAAGAAAAATACTCTATACTATAATATTTTCCTATACTCTGCTAGTTACTTCAGTATTCTCTCACATGTAATACAATATTTATGCTGAAAAGGCTGAGATACCTGGCATCCCTGGTTTACCAGTCACAGTGTTTGGAGGCAGAGGTCTTCTTCGCATTTGTGTAGGCTTGACAGGAGGAGGCATAGGAGGATGCTGAGGGGCAGGTGATGTGCTTACTAAATGACAAGACAATTGTATTAATTATTTAACCTCAAATTTCATAAAATCACAAGCCCATTACAAGTTATATTCTGACTTCTCAAACAATGTTTCATGTCTGATTTACTATCAGAAGTGGAGAGATGAAATTAGAAGCTGTTGTACAAGTTATATTTTCAGCTTTAAAGTCTTTGGGAAGTGTGTGCCATAGAGTGTTAAATCAAGCTTACACTGAAATTACATAGCTGCTTTGGGATTTTGTACAAGTGTTTCACCATCTCATTTTTGTGTAGTTTATTTCTGTCAACAGTAATATTTTGGCAGACAAGACGATACTTCTTCCTACAATAAATACCATCTCACTGTACTCAGAAACACTTTCAGTATCCTACTCACAAGACTTCTGATCTTTTGTACTTTCTAACAGATAAAACTGGTCATGCTCAGCTTGAAGCAAAAGATGTAGCAAAAGCAGAATTTTCATTAAGGACAGTTTATCCTGTGCTGTACAAAAGTGAAAAATGAAGAAGTTACTGTCACTTCATGCTCTGATATAGATAAAGACGGTTACTAGTAGAAACTTCTGGAGCCCTCACTTACGTTGTTTCAATGTGCATTTCCAGCCTATATGTATTAAATTTATCTGGCAAAGTCCCTTGACAGTGAGGAAGAAAGGAGAATCTAAACCTGAAGGGAGAATCTAAGCCTCTTTATTCATACCTACAAAACATATAATTGCCCATAGTTTCCAGGCAATTATGAAGGATTTTATTATACAAAGGAAAGGCAAAGATTTTTCTTCCATTATTCACCCTTGCACTTCTGAAGAAAAGGAGATATGTGCAACAGATTTATGTAACAAAAGATTTCTTGTACCTTACAGGGTAAAATCCTGAAGAATAATATAATTCTTATAATGCTGCTAGTGCCAACAAATATGCAAGTTGCCTGATACTGAGTTACTGGCTACATAGAGTAATTTGTGTGCTACGTATTGGACCTTAGTTTAAAAAATAGCATGACTGTGGACAAGAAGAGAGCAGGCCTGAAAACTCACTGGGAGAACCTTTTTAGAAATACTTAGAATATACAAGTAGGAACATGTCCATCTTTCCATGTTCCCTTTTCCTTTTGGACTCCTGTAGTCACTTCTAAACAATTTTTTTTTATTTTTTTTAATCCCTCAGATCCAGTCAGGAAACAATAGTCTATCTATTTCAGGAAGATGTAATGGTTTTGAAAAGAGCATTTATAGGTTTCATATTCATTCTTAATCCCTAGAGGGAGATGAAAAAAATAAGCCTAAAGACCTAAAAAAGGATAATGAATTTTTGCATATACTACTACGTGGCAGTATCCGATTATTTTTCCCTATGACCATAGAGGACAGCATTGTCTAAGACATTTGCTGGGTGAAAATATGCAGGTATTTACTCATCAGTGTTTTCTACCTAATCTTCTGAACAACGCAAATGCAATAGTCACATGTAAGCCAAAACATCACGTTCAGTGGACTGTGTCACACTTAAATATACTATACAGCACTCTGGAAAAACAATAATCCCTAATCTTCCCTTCTACAAGTTCCACAATGATTTGGGTAATGGTCTGTAATGATACCAGATCTACTTAATAATGTGTGGAGACTCAGCTTGTAACCTAGGATGCACAAGAGAATTTAGGGATTTTGTGATTGTGTAGATTCTTGCAAGGACTGGTAAACTATTAGGATTTATTTAATTTTGGGGGGTTCTTTGTGGATTGTGAAGGTATTTTCTTGACTCTACCCCCTTCATGAAAAAGGAGTGCATGCAGTCTCTTAGCACAGAAGTGTTGTAACACATCAAACTTAATTCTTCTGTGCTGTAAACGATCTTTTAAATTTCTTTTAAGTGGAATAAGTTTGGGTAAAACCAAAAATACTTTCTTTACAGACAATTTTTATGACAGTAAAAAAGACAGCTACAGCAAGTTCTATTCATGGTGATGCTTATGAAGCAATGAAATTCTCTACATGTAAGGGTTTTTACATGTTTATATGTATGTCTGTGTTTATACATGTGGTATACAAGAACTACAACTTCTCAGTTGAAACAAATTTTTTAAGAAGCCGACTAGGAAAAAGTAAAATTCAAAATGTCCATTTTTGAAGGCCTCTTTGTTGAAGCTGTTTGTCAGTCAAAATATATTGACTGTTTTGAAAATATAACTGCAAGACTTAAAAGAAAAAATAAACTGACAAGCCTTGTATAGCTCATGTAAAAAACCCCTGTAACTTATTATTATGACAACTGCATTGTTGGCTTTTTTTTTCCAAGCCTAATTTTCCCAACAATCCTGACATGACATCCTTGTCTCTAAATTGGAGAGACATCAATTTGATAGGTGGACCACTTGGTGGATAAAGAACTGGCTGG
>JAOEHY010016177.1:0-16290 GCA_025447955.1 Psilopsiagon aurifrons | reverse complement strand
GGCTTGTACCCCTTCCGGTTCCTTACATGATCTCCAACCTGATCTTCTCCTGCAGCAGGTTCCTCATTCTCCCAGTCTGTGCAGTTGCCTTCTGTGACTTGGGCAGCTTGGCTGGAGCTCTTGCCAATGAAGATCAAAGCAAAAAGTCATTGAGTGCCCGGACTTCTCCATGTTCTGGGTGACCAGGTCTAACATTTCCTTTTTTCTTCTGGAGAGGGTCGACATTTTCCTTTGTCTTCCTTTCACCCTCTATGAGTCTATAGATGATTTTCATGTTGCCCCTGAAGTCTCTGTCAAGTTTAATTCTCTCAGGACTTTGCTTTTCTAACCTGATCCCTGGCATTTAGTTTGGGCCCCTGATGAAGTTGATTTACTGGCTGGAGTGGCTAGAATTCCTTTGTGCTGCTCTTTGGGTGCTCCCTTGCTGACCTGCAACTCTTCTCCAGGCTCTGGGCACCTCCTGCTGGCTCCAGGAACAAACTGGTAGGAGTAGGATAGATTGAGGTTCTTCTTCCCCAGCAACTTTTGTTTAAAGCCCTCTTCACCAGCTTGGCAAGCCTGTGCCTGAAGATTTTCTGCCCCTTCTCTGAGAGGTGAACCCCATCATACCCAGAGCAGACCAGGTTTCTCAGAGTGAGTCCCAGGGTCAAAGCAGCCAAAGCCCTGAGGGTGGCACCCGTCCTATTCATTGATTCAGCAGATTTGATAGGCCCTTTCCAACCCCTTTCCTTTGACTTGGGAGACTGAGGAGAAAACTACCTGCACTCCAGAGTCCTTTACCATTGCTCCCAGGGCTCTGTCAACCTTCTTGATACTTCTCAGACTGCTCCTGGCTGTATCTGTGGTGGCCACAGAAAACAACAGCAGTGCATAATAGTCTGTGGCTATATGAGGTTTGGTAGTATCTCAGTGGCACCCCTGATACGAGCCCCCAGTAGGCAACACAGCTCTCTAGACAGCACATCAGGCCAGCAAATGAGTGCAGTGGGTGAGGACAGTTACTCTGCTTTTCAAAACGTAGTGATCCTAGTCTTTTTGCTAAAGAACATTGTGTTCTGAATAATAGTGAGCTATTCAAGTGCTTCAATAACAAAGCTGAAAAGCCTTCAGCTGTGAATTAAAAGAAATATCTGATCATGGTTTACTACGGTTGATAAAAATGACTGTGAGACATCTAAATTGTTTGCATATTTATTTCAAGGTAAAGTTGGGACAGTACAATTTCTAAGAAATTGTGGTGACTGTGGACTTAAAATATGCCTGCTGTCATACAGCATTTAGTTAAAGTACAATCTGATTAGGGTGCAATTTGAGCCAGCAAAAATTTGCTTTGTTATTCCACAATGTAGAACGTTCAAAGGGTCATACTTTAGGTAGTCAGCAACTTGGATAAATTCAAGATCAATTTTCTTGTCTAGCCTTCCCCAGTGCTACCAACTTTATATTGCTAATGTATTTCTCTATTGTTAGCTGAAAATTGAAGTCAACTGTATAAGTTATCTTCACCTAGCTAATAAAATTTGAGGTAAGTGCATGTACAGGCTAGTGAAATTGATTTTTGACAGTAGCGGTCACTGCTCTGAAGTCAGAGGAACAATGAAACAAAAATGTGTTGTAATTTGGTGTGATATTGTGAAACGAAACTGGGTGAATGGGGTCAAATACATATATGAATCTAGGCCACGTTTAGCCATAGTTCAATTGTGAACAGAAGGAAAGTATAGCATAGAACTTCAGAGAAGAAAGTACTGAAAAGTATTAAAATAAAGGAGTTTTCCAAAAGTAAAAATGTTGACTGGTTTTTACTCCTACTTTTTGAAATCAGACTGAAAATGCAATCTAAATAAAATGCAAGAATTTTGTATTTTTACATCTACCGTAAGTCTTGGAAAAAAAACCCCAAACTTTGGTTGAATGCCAGCTACCAGCCTTGCTCCTTTTCTGTTCCTTCCTTCATCCAACCTCAGGGCTGGCAATCACACCAGATTTTCCTAATCTCTAATGGCGACCTTGGACAATAAAGTACACGTGTCTTTCTCAGCAGTTCTCTTTTGGGTTAGAATATTAATTTGGGGTTCTTGAGTGTGCCAAATGAATACTGACAATCCTCAAGCATCTTGCAGTTGGGGTTGCAAACACTGAGTAGGACTTATTCTATCTCTTCATGCTTCTTAACCTGATAAGAAGGAAGTGAAGGGAATGTTGCTGGGTTACCAGTGTTAGACCAATGGATTATTGTGAGCTTTGGCTCCTTTCCAGCCACTCAGGACAGAGCATCTGGTGAAAGATAAATGTGTGTGAAGTACAACCTGGCTGATTTAACTTGTTTATTTACACTGCATTCAATAACCCTTGAACAGAGCTGGTCACAAATTGCATAGACAAACCTTCTCCAGGAATCCCAGACCAAACAAACTCCTGCACCCCAGAGAGCAAAATGAGTTACTGAGATGAAAGGAGAAAAAATCTGCTGATGTTGGCTGTAACTGCCTATAAGTATGCTATGTTGCATGCCTTGGAATGCTGCAGGACCGTGTATGACAATACCCATATGAGGGTTCCTTCCATAATACCAACACGGCAGATGTTGAATCACTAAGCCAGTATATGAAAGAAAAGAGGAATCAGTAAGGCGTTTCCTTGAATTCTAATATATTATTTGTGGAAAATGGGAAGGAAGCTTCCAACAGCAATTGTGAGAAGAGTGAAAATAGGAAGACTCTGTCTATAAGTATCTAAAAATAATGAATTGCTTTTAAAATGTTGGTTATTTTGAGAGGGCTGGTTCTGTAAAAATAGCTTGGTGACCACAAAATTGATTTCCTCTCCTCAGTATGGATTTCCCTGACCTGAGACAGTGTCCGCATACACTTTACTATAAGTTTTCATTTGTAAGAATTATATTTATAAATTATTTCATATTATATATAGCATTAGATATTGTGGAGTAGAATTTGTCTCTCACCCATTTCTGTAAGTTAAAAAAGTTGGCAGTAACGTCCCTTGGTTATTGATTGATCCTTTGCAAACTTCTATGAGACGAGGTGCTAATATAACAGCTACCTGCTCTTGTCTACAGATAAAAGATTTAAGGTACATGAATAATAAAAAAGGAGTGCATCAGTTCTGCTTAACCCAAGAAGGTTCTTGGTGATAAGTGCGTCAGATTTTGCCTTTTTCGCTGGAGGTGTTTAGCATTCACCTAGACATGAGTTTCTAGTTTCATCATCACCCTCTTCGTAGCTAATACATAGGCATACTGCTTTCCCTCCAACTTGCCCTCAATACCTTGCAAACCTTCAAGGGCTCTTTGGGCTTTGCTAATTCTCTTGTATCTGCAAGATCTAGGTGGCTCCCTGAGACTATAACCCTGTCTAAACCTCCAACTCTTCACTTATCTCCCTGATTCAGCCACATCTGCAAACTACCTTTTTTGTAGCTGAAGTAGTCCTGTGCAAATAAAAGAAAAAAAGGAAGCAGAGAGTGGGGGGAATTTATTTCTTGGTTAGCCAGGCCACTCTGAGGAGTGTAAACCACTGACGACTCCTGTCTTTTTTTAGTCCTGGCTTTTGGGGCAAGTTTCAACATCAGTGTCACTGGTCAGTGTTGGGACTTGACATTAGAGACTGGGCAGCCTAGAGACTGAGCACAGTATTACCTCAGGAGGTAAAAATTTGACCTAAGAGCAAGAAAATCAATCTTTGAATGTCTGGCACCAATGACTCCTTAAAACAAAGGACTGAAATCTGTAGTAATATTTAGCTGAATGCCTGAGAGAAGAATGTCATAAACCAATGAACACATCCTTTTGGTTTGATTTATTTTCTTCCAAGTTTACTCATTTGGTCACTGAATCAGAAAAAAAAAAAAAAAAAAAAAACCAAAACAGAAAACCCAAACAAAAAAATTAATCCTTATTCTGTAGCAGCCTCTAACTCTCTTTGAGTTCAAATGGCAAACACCTTCCTTTTGGGAACTACTAGACCTGACTTCTATCCTCTTTGCAGTACATGCATGGGCTGGCTGATGGCAGAGACGAGACACTTATGAGCCCAGCATGTTCTGTCCTGGAAGAGTGCAAGGGTCTTTGTGAATATACTCAGGCATTAATGCTGCACATCTCCTATAGAGATAATTCCCCCATATGCACAGCTCTCAAACAAAAGCCTGTAAAGTTAGAAGCTCAGGCCCATGGCAAATGTGAAAGCACATCTGACACCTGGATGCAGCAGAGCAAAGGCCAGACACATCCCATGCTTAGATGTCTGAAAAGAAATTAACTAATTTATCAAGGCTGAGATGCTGGGCTTTGTCTGGGTGCCCTAAAGCATCTGTGATTCCCAGAGGACCAGGCCAGGCTGCTATCTGTCATTGTGGGGGCTCCTTCCTCCAACAAGCACCACTTCCATGAGGCTACAGCTTTCTTAGTCCAATTAGCAAAATTCATGCCATGATTCACCAATCTATCATTCTCAGATGGAAACATTTCTAGGAACTTTTTGTGCCTGGGGCACTAGTTATCTTGCTAGTGGCCTATCTGTATTTGCAACTGACAATAACTATTGTTTCCAAAGCAATTGCTACATTTCTTTCTTTATACCACATGGTTCCAGATGATTGGAAGCTAGTGTGAAGGCAAGGGAGTGTTATCCATTTTAAAAGCCTTTTGCATGTTTAAAAACAACGACAAAGGACTTCACAGTGTGACTCCACTGCCCAAATTGTACATGCTGAAACTGAAATGAATCAACTTTTTATTGGCAGCACTCAAAGGAACCACCGAAAGTCACTAACCTGCAAAACATCCGAGCCATCAGAGATTAATAACAGGAAAGGAAAAAGGATAAAACAACAAAAATCACTGCAGAATTTTGGAGATTGGAGAGATTTCTCCAGCAGATCTAGTGAAATTCCATTAGTAACAGCAAGGGGCACAAAACTAATTGTTGTCTAATGTCCAAAGACATTTGGGCTTGAACAGCTGGATGTGGTAAGAGAAAGGGAGAGAAGTTGGGTGAGGAACGTGAGCTCCCCCACAAGCTTCTGTGTTGCTGAAGTTGTACATTGTGGGCAATATATACAGCCTACATGCCTTTACTATTCTGACTGCAACTTCCTTGCTCTGTCTAGCACAGTAATATTGAATTCCAGATTGGATTTCAACATATATATCCATAATTCCGGACAGTGCATCTACCGGGTATGGACAACAGAGGTGGATCTGCTTATGTTTAGGTTGTCACAACATCCAACTATTTGCTGAGAGCTACTAATCCCAGACAGATACATAAAACTCTCAAACTCTACCCAGGAATGGCTAATGAGTGCTAGTGTTGAGCAAAAACTGTAAGCTCCAATAGGTAAGTTAATTTAAAGCTTGTTAGCAAAGCAGATGGACGACTTTCTTACCTTTTCTGAACTATATTTCAGTTAAAAATGGAGGTGGGAACCAAGTATGAAAAAACCCTTCAAATGTTCTTATTTTCACTGGTACAATTTTGGTAGCAACATAACTTAATGTTGCAGTGACAGCTTGAGTTGTACCAACTGCTGATTAAACCAGTTGTCTTAACATGCACAATAGATTTGAAAGGTTTTGAAAGCATAAAATGATACATCCAGGCAAACAAAGCAGCTGGTAACACAGTTTAAAATAGGATTGAGGTGGTGGATGCACCATCCCTGGAGATAGTCAAGGCTAGGGTGGATGTGGTTCTGGGCAACCTGATCTAGTTGAAGATGTCCTTGCTCATTGCAGGGGGGCTGGACTAGGTGACCTTTCGGGGTCCCTTCCAACCCAAACTATTCTATCATTTGGTAAACCTGATCCATACATATGTATTTGCATTACTCTGTGCAACTGTAGCAAGTATTGTTGCTGACCACCTTTATTTCCAATATTTTTCAATCAATTTTTGAAACATATCTGTTTCTTCCAAAACTGGAAACTGCAAACTGGCTCTTCTGGGGAAAAGGACTGAATTTAGTTTTTCAAAACCCAAGAACTACAAACTGAAAGTACTGATTGAATCAAGATTTTGTCAACAAACTATACCTGTACCCCCTCCTTAATTTTTCATTAAAATAAGGAGACTTATTATTATAAAGCTCTAATTTTCAGCCAGCTCAGTACTCATATTTCACCTAAACCTCCATAGGGTATTTGAGGCTAGAGTGAAGTTTTCCACTGAATGCAATGCTGTAGTTAAGCATAGGTAGCTGGAGATCTGTGTTAGAAAATATCATTGACATGGAAGGGGCTGACTGGGGAAGCGGGATATGATGTACAAACTCTATCCCAGCCAGTGGTTGGCATCAGATTTGCGTTTGATTTTCTGTATTTGATAACAAGAGCAGTATTCTGTAGGGCAACTTGCAGTCTCATAGGAGCAAGGAGACTTGAATAAGATTCCCTGGCAGTCCTGCATTCTAATACCTTTCTATGAAACCTCTGCCAAGGCTGAGTTTGTTCTCATGCTGTTGTTTGCTGCTGTGTCTAAACCTACTCCAGCATTATTTGTAGGGAATAACACCAAAGCAATCCTCTTTTATTCAGCAGCAATTAGTGGTGTTTATGGGAATTCCCCAACAGCCATGGCCCAAAGGCTCCAGTGTACTGAGCATGCAGCCAGAAATCTTCACCAGAGATTTTCAGAGCTACACTTCCATCATGCTGGAAACTCAAGTCTGCCCAGCAGAGGTACTTAAAAATTACATGTAACGAAGAATTTATCTTGCTGTTCCAAAGAAGCTTGTAACTTTTTGGATTTGATTTGTAAACCTGGCAATACAATTTTAGACTTTCATGATCTGTGGAAATAAAAGAAATGTATTGTCTGGAAAAAATCATGTTCATCAGATACACCTTAAAAGGTACATTTCAATCACAGTGGAAAGACACTAGCACATTGTCTCCAGCTGGTTCACTCAAGCACTTTATTGTCCAATTTACAAAATATGGGAGAGTTTCAGTGGAAACAGATTTCTAGGAAGACTTCTCCCGCCCCCCCTGCCCAATGGTAAACTGCTTTACCAGCTTTTGGTCAGATTCAGAGCTAGTACAGGCAGGTGCACTACTGCATAAAACCTTTCTTACTTAGTAGGTCTCTGACGGTTTTAGTCCTGAACAGTATTCACATTGCCTGGAGAGAATAAGAAGCTGAGCAGCTGACCTCCTAATTGAAAGTTTTATTCCTCCATTTAAATGCACTGCCATAATCTGCTAGCAAAGCAATTTTATTCTAATACTCATGCGAAGTCAACTCATGGCCTACATCATCCTGTTATACAGGAATGCTGACAGAGAAATCTTTGTGAAACCTTCCTATTTCTCTGCAGAAGATATGAAGATCTAAGTAAGGTGATGCATTCAGATCACTTCTTTCCTCACTGCACCACAAGCATTAAGTGGGAGAAACAGGCAGTGACTAGACCCTCTGCTTCACCACATACATTCTTCCCAATGCTATGATCGGTTCCCATAATAATCAACAAGCAGAACATAAGAAAAGGTCACATTGCCATGCATAATATTCTGCAGCACAAGGATACACCCAAACAATGTACCAGTGTATGAGTTTACTGTTACCTGCCTGTAGTCCTAGTGTCCAGTCTCCCAGACATTCCTTAGGGCATCACCTGTGTTGCAGAAAAGCTCCATCTTTCTCCAAACCTGATCAATGGGAGCCTGAAGTACAACCCTAAATACAGAAATTAAGGAAACCATTTTGAGAAACAATTCCCACTCTGCTCTGTTAGCTAAAAAGAGAACTGTGAAGTGAGAAGCCTAGGAAACTTCCCTTGTCATATAAATCCTGCTGTCAGAAAGCCACCATCTTAAAGAAAGATAGAAGCAGAACACTGCCGTTCTGTTCTGTAAGTGATCTCCCTGTAGTCCCTAATTT
Source organism: Psilopsiagon aurifrons (assembly GCA_025447955.1). Taxonomy (NCBI): domain Eukaryota; kingdom Metazoa; phylum Chordata; class Aves; order Psittaciformes; family Psittacidae; genus Psilopsiagon; species Psilopsiagon aurifrons. The sequence goes on along the minus strand of JAOEHY010016177.1, from coordinate 8,386 downwards.
CAATCAGTGGCATGGACTGATGCACACATAGCATCAGTTCAGTCAAGTATGCATATAATTTACTACACAGCAAGAGAATGCATGATTTAAAATGTTGACTTTGTAAGTCAACTGACTGAAAACCAGAATTCTGCAGGGCATTTTAACTAACAGGCAAATAAAGCCACAACAAGAATCCACATCTAGCATCAAAAAGCAATTTATAAAAATCTTTGGTGGTCTACTTGTACCTCTACCACTTCATGGAACGATGGCAATTATCCTGTAGATCATCTGACTCCATTTAGTACTGTTATATTCCCCGTGTTATTGTGTCTCTGACCTCAGCTGTCATGACATCAGAGACCATCAGTCAGGCAGTCAGAAGACCCATATATTTGTCTGTGAGGTAATTCAGCATAGATTTAGGCTAGATATTACTGCTTTTCAAAGAAAGAAAGATTTATTAGCATTTTACAATCATCTCTAAAAGTTGGAAAGTGTTGTGTAGAACACAGATTCTTTCAGTTCAGATTAATTATATGTGGATTCTTATACTGTCAGTCAGTGTGAGGTTGTGGTAAAAACCAGCAGGAAGGCATATTAGAGCATAACATATATTGAATTGTACACATGCAAGAAAAAAAAGGATTAAGTACGAAGAGCAAAGAAGGTTCAGACAATAGGAAATCCTGGAAATAAGATTATCTACACAACACTTGCATACAACTGGCAAGAAAAAATGCAAGACTAAAACACAAATTTAAATTCTAAGCCAAACACAGTCAATGTGTACCCAAGAGATCTAAAACTGTCTGTGAAGGCACATGTCTTCTTTATTCTCTTTCATTCAGAAAGAACATACTGCTTATCCTTCCAGATCATAAATAACCATTATTAGTATCCACAGATGAACTGTGTCTTTTGGAGTGCTTCATCTTACATGACAGAATTGTATTACACAAGATTGACTTGTACTGGAAATAGATGTCACTCACAGAAAATGCCACGTTGGTTACTTGTGAGTTAAAGCTGCATTGCAGGATTCTCTAAGACAGGACGCGTTTCTTTGGAAAGTCTATTGGCACATTGATGATGGCTAAAATGTGTTGCTTCAACCACTAGAAAACACAAAGTAAATTAAATTGGGCATTCATTTTATCTTTCCATAGTCCATGCTCCAACCTTTGATACCTTGTTCAATCCCCTCTCACTGCTTTCCATAAAGAAATGACAACTGTGTTCAACCATGTTCACAAAGCATGACAGTGGCTACACAAAAGTTTTCACCACTCTCAACTGTTAACTTCATTATTTGGCGATTAAGGAGCAGTTTGTAGCTGCATTAGGCTGAATCTGATCCTCATCTGTCTGAAAACTGTGATGCAAAAGTAGTTGTGAGCATAGGGAAGCTGTGAATGCTCCATCCCTGGTGGTGTTCAAGGCCAGGTTGGACAGAGCCCTGGGGGGCATGGTTTAGTGGGAGGTGTCCCTGTCCATGGGAGGGGGGTTGGAATTCAATGATCTTAAGGTCCTTTCCAACCCTAACTATTCTATGATTCTATGATTCGATGGTATGTCTCTGAGTGTTTTTATCCAGTAAGAATGACCCAAGATTTTATAGTATTTAATTCAAAACCTACTATTTTAATGATTGAGAAACAGACTAAATGCAGCAGAGAAATTTTTCTGGCTTTCTTAAGTAATGAGAAGTGCCCTGACTACAGAAAGAGCCCAACTCTTCTTGTCTACAACATCAAATCACTCATTTAGCTTTCCTGTTATCATTTCAGATATGGTGACTTTTCAAAAAGTAATAGCAAATTGGGTGACTGCTCTGATGTTCTATCAATAGCATAGTCATAGCAGAATTTAGATGGAGTATTTGATACTCAATATGATTTTTGTTTTCATTTTCAGAGGTGTTTGAATCTGCCCTTAAAGCTCTTTAATAGTGGTGCTTGGTGTCTAGGGATTTACCTCACTCACGATTCAAAGGAAGTGCTGTTTAGAGGACTGGCTTAAAAGAAAAAAGAAGATGGTTAAAAGTCACTTATTTTGGGGGAGTTTATTGTAAAATTTTGGCATATATTATGACATTTTAAACTTCTGCAATGAGAGAGGTTTTAAGTAGCTAGTAACATGGTAAGTTATTAGATTATGCCTAATGGTTTTGGATAATATCAGACAGTGTGTTTTCGATACAATATCCTCACAATGCAATTGATCTCTCTGGGCAGTTTTAAGTAATTTTTAAGGTTGTATTTTTAAGGTATAAATATCTTGGATCATTCAAATCCCATCAGGTTTTGATTTGGCAGGAGATGTTACAAGCACATGAATACTAACAATAAAAAAGTTCAACTTAAATTTTGGTTGTTAGTCATGCTTACATCCTTGCATGCATCTTCACAGGCTGTTTTTAGTCAGGTCTGTGAAAAATTCTCAATTTTATATCTCAGATAAAAATGATTTCACATTCTTTTCCAGCTAAATTTGTCTCAGTTGTTACAGAGAGAAAAGAAAATGTTTGCTGGAAAACTCTCACAGAGCACCTTCTTTTAAACACACAGCTGACTGCAATTGTCAGCATCCTGCAAGTCTTTAAACATCTGCATCAAACTATTTAATGTAAAAGAACAAACACTCAACGGGAGCTATTCTACCCATGGACTAAACGTGAAGACAAAGGCTTGTGCTTCCTTAGGTATATGTTCTCTCTCTCTACCCCAAATCCAATTTCAATTACTTCACGTGAGGGAGGGCCATCCATGGAGCAGCCACAGTGTGTGGAAGGATAGAGTTTTCATGAGGATGACAAGGGTTCCTGCTACCACATCTTCAGGCAGAAAACAAGGGCAGCCTTCCACTCTCCCTGTGGCTGCCCCTTGGTTCAGAACCCTACCCAGTAGGAAAAGCAGGGGGATTGTCAAGTTGGATCCACTAGTCATTATACTTGTGAATTCTTCCATGGTTTAGGTTAGACATCATCCACTTCAGCCTTTTCAGGACAGGGAGCAACAGAACATGGAACATGGTGATGGCAATTAAGATATAATTTTGGTCTGTATGGATTCCCATGGGATCAGTATAAAATGTTGTTGTAGTTATTATTATTAATAGTATAATATTGACTAGAATAACATGGAAATGCTTTTGTAAACATTTTCACAAGCCTTTATCTTGCCAGTTGAGAGAAAATTGACCTTAAAGGTATTTTTGATCAGCTGTTACTAACATGAAAAACATACATTGTATTTTCCAGTCTAAAGAACCTGAGATCTTTAAAAGGGCTATAGAACTGGAGTTCTCAGTGCTAAATGGCTCACTTGAAATTGCCAGGGTCCTCTGAAAATCTCCATGAGGCCAGGCAACTGTAGCTTTCGCCTATACTGCTGTGAAATAGTGCTGGTGGGGGGGTAAATAGTTTCAGGAATCAATCTGGAGAGAGGAAGGCCTTGAAAATTCAGATAAGGATATTTATACACTTTGTGATTTCCTATATGTTTACACGTAAACATCTGTCACTTCCTATCGAATGAACAGTTTTTTTCAGTTGATAAGCAAAACTAAAATGTTAACATGAGCCCTATAACAACTTCTGTCCTGCTTTAACTCTTTAGCTTTCTATTTCATTACTATTTGTTCATAGGAGCAGGAGCTTCAATCATGTATGTAGTATCAGAAACATCCTCCCTGTGTGTGAGACTATTAATCTGGCTTCCATTACCCCATCGAAGGCTTGATGATATTCTAAAACAAAAGGAAAAATAGAAGTGTGACAAAGTCTCCTTATAGCTGGCCAAATTCACCAGGAGATGTGAAGGTTTCCTGACAACGTCTGCACGCAACTGAAGGAGAATTTGCTCTGCAGTTATCATAATCCAGAGTTTGTATGGAAGCTGCAAAGAAATTAAAAAGACAACCTGATAGTATTGCAAACAGATCACCTAAAAAAAATTATAAATCAGATCAACTATATCCTTCTCTTTAAGTTCTTTCAATATAACTTGAAATTTTGAGTGAAGAATGTGGTGTGGAATGTAAAGTGAAAATATTTCAAATAATCAAAACTAATATTATGCAATTTCTAATCTTTTGCTGTTGAGCTGATCCTGCCCATGCAGGATTTTAACCAAGGGCTTATACTGACCAAATGTTCTGAGGAAAATGATCATTTCTATCCAGCATACTCAAGAACTGTGGCTTGCTACCCAGGATTTAACAGATGAAACTTAGAAGCTTCATTCTCAGAGTTACAAATAGAATCATAGAATCATAAAATGTTTTGGGCTGGAAAGGACCTTAAGATCATGTAGTCCAAACCTCCTGAACTGAAGTTGTCCTCTCTTCTGTGGCACCTCCAAAAGGACTTAACAGTCTCTTCAACCACACCTTGGAGTGACCTAATGTGAATTTTAATCAATCATTACAATTTCTAACACTTTCCCCTCTTGTGTTCCATGATACACTGTTCAGAAGGCATTGACTTGCCTATGAGGTAGGCTTCTAGGAGTCAAGATGAGAAAGGTTTGTGTGATACAGCCCCCCGGAATTTTTAGCCATATCTGCATACTATCATTTCTCAAAAACACCAAGCCAAGCTGTTTCAAAAGTATGTATTAGAAATTAAAGCACATCAAAGAGTATTTGAAATTGGGTGAGTAAAAATGTTAATTCAATTACGACACATTTTGGCACTCTTCTTGCTACAGATGTCTGTTTTAAGTTACACATTGGGCATCTTCCAATACAAATTTGTAGCAGTTGCTTTGATGGAAAATTGAATGATGCAAGTGTTCCAATGATTACCAGATGTTTTATTGATAGCTAGGTAGGTAGGTACTGTAGGCAAATAGCAAAGAGACCACACAAATAAATAGAACAGAAAAAGCCATACAAGCAAAGCTATTCCAGGAGTTCTTTGTTTGTAGCACATTATCTATAATGAATAAAACGCAAATAGCTGGAAAAAACAGTAATGTGCCTGAAATCACAACATCTTTTGCCAGTTCTTATTAAAAGATGCATTAATAAAGCAGTTTTTTCTAATATAAAAATATCTTTATAATGTCAGCTGATCATTTATAGGCAGCTGTCAGAAGCACCATCCCCCTCCATACCAGCCTGCTCTGCTGATGGGTATGAAGACCACTAGCTTCAGCCCCCTCTCTAGCACATTTTCCTCTGTAGTTTGAATGCTGTCTATCCACATGGATTATTTCCTGTGTCTGGGAAGGATTAGAACACAAGGAGAAGCTCTTTTGCAGTTTCCTCCTCCCACACCAATGTAGTGCCAACTTCAGTTTAACTTGTTAGTGTGGCAGATTCTCAGGTCTACGTGCTTTCATATCAACTTTTAAGTTTTGAAAAGTCTTGGAGTCTTAATCCAGCTAAATTCTGAAAGACCTCTTATGGATGACTATTATTTGTTTATGTCTTACAAATCCCCTTTTCTGTGCCTGTCCCAAGTTATTAATGTATTTCTTTCCCAATTTAAAAAAAATTCCCATAGTCTCCAGAATCCTTCCCTTCATCCTATGACCAATGTTAAGCCTTTATCTTACATGCAGTAATCAGTACTGACTAGGACAAGAGCCTCTGTATGCTAGTTAGCATATAAACATAGAATTTACTATTCTCCTACTCAAGACATCTTTTATTCCACCTGTTTCTCCTGAGTTTCTATCCCTGCAAGATGCCATGTATCTAAAGGCAAAAGCAAAGTCTAATCACATCATGGGTCAGCAGGATTTAGATGCTTTGTCAATGCTGGAGGTGATGAAGCACATGGGAATATCACTCTTGTGATAAAGTACAGTTCAGCTGCAAATTCCAACCTCCTTATCCCAGTAAATGGACATTAATATAACTGTTAACACTTAACTGCCTCATCTACATTACCGAGTGCAAATACCAAGCAAGCTCCCAAGCCCAGATGGTTTTTTGTGTTGCAAAGAGTGAACACAGATATTTCCTTTTCTTATTTAATTATTTCAAGGTAAGAAAGGCTGCTGAGTCTCTGTTGAGTCCTCATGATGGGGTTGCAACAAGCAGTTAAAATCATTGCTTCCCAACGGATTCAAGGATTGTTTGACCTCAGGTTTTTCAGTGGATTCGCAGAAATTCACAGCACCATGAAACATATATTGCACAGTTCCTTATGGCATAGCCTCTGCACTAGAACTGCCATGTACACATACCACAGAACAAAAAGGAAGTTTCAGCTCTCAAGCAAAATCAGAGTTTATGCTATCTTCCGCAATAGCCTCTAGTGACTTATCAGAATGAATGGAAAAATCCTTCTTTCTCCAAAAGTAGGACACTTCTGGCCACTACACTTTTACAAAAACCAAAATGCAACAGGGAGGAGCATTTCTGTGGTATTTAAGTGGAAACATTGCCAGAGACTGCTTTATTGTGGTATTTTAGATGAAGTCAAGTAGGTGGTTACTGTGGTATACGTGCACAGCATAACTCCGTTAGCCTCTTAAAAAAGAACTGCAAGATATCGTTAGAAGTGTGTCAAATACAATTAACAAGGGCAAAGCAGCCTCTTTACAGGACAGACATACATTTTCCACACACACCCTTTTTAAAATACTTTTCTGATTCTCTGCTGTAACATTTTATCATTTCCAGTGGAAAAGCCAACTGGAAAACTTCACGCGGCAGAAACTGTGTTTAGTCCCATTGCCTGGGACAAGCAGTCTTTTAGAAGTTAATCCTTTAGAAAAGATTGGTTTTCTTGTGCATGTTATGCACATTCACCATTTTAGGATTTTATTTTAATTTTCTTTTTTAAGCATTCCATCCTTTTTCTTGGTATTTTATAAAAAAATTTCCTATAATTTTCAGTAAGAGATGAATAAATGAAATTTTTATGCCAGTAAAGCTCTTAGGTCTCGTGACTGCAGATGGGTAGTGACTCAGGTGTCCAAGGAGGCTTCCTTCTATCATGTCAAATGCTATGTCTGCTCTTCATGTATCAATATCTCAATAACACTAAACTGCAAACAGTATGTGGATGTTCACAATAAGCTTCCCTCCACCCTTCATTGATAACACTTTTAAAATTCTATCTATGGAGCTGTTAGTTTTGCCTCTGCAATCTCTCTCCAGTCTGTTGTTAAGTCACTATACAACCTGTGTGGGAGCTTTAGTTACCCAGATGGGCAAATTGTTATCTACAGTAGAACACATTGATCACCTTGAGCACGTAGAGGATAATCAGGTGATGAGGTCCGGTCAGTATGGGTTTATGAAAGGCAGGTCCTGCTTGACTAGCCTGATCTCCTATGACCCACTTAGTGAATGAGGGACAGGCCGTGGATGTTGTTTACCTGGACTTCAGTAAAGCCTTTGACACCATTACTCACAGCATTCTTTAGAGAGCTCAAAGGGCCTCACTTAGGACTACTATCTATAAGGTCACAAGGTGATTGGCTTTAGTCATTAGTAAATTTCCATCCTGGATGCAACCAGAGTCAGTGATTACTGGAAATTATTCAGAACTCCAGAAACAACTGGTACCATTCCACTCAGGCTATGATCAACGGAAGGAGTCTTCTGATTCTGCCACAGAATGACTGATTATCCCTGCTCTCATTCCCACCATAGCCACGTCTCTGGTATGATCAGTGCCTCTCTAGATTCTGTTGTGGTTCAGTTAAGCCTCCTGCTTACTTGCTCTTATGGTATTGGAGCTTTCTGCTACATTTTACTACTGTTATTAGATCAGCTAGTGCAGTATGACATATGACAGACAGTCTGGGGACAGCTGACAAGTTGGCATGGCACCTAAATAACTCTAGTTCTGTCCTTGGTGATAGCTGTGATAGCTGAGAAGGAATAAGCTTGCACTTCACCATGTGAAAGAGAAAAGCTTCCACCCACTTCTGCACTTCTGGAAGCAATAGAATGCCTAGTTTGCAGAATCTTTTGGATGGATCACCAAATCCAAAGAAGGGCCCATCTCAGCTCAGGCAACACAGAAACATTAGACTTCAAATCAGTCTTTCCTCTGAAGGTTGATAAAAGCTTGAAGCTCAAAGGAAGAGAATGTTGGTAGCAGGTAAGATTCTACTGTAACATCTGAACTTCATCCGAAACAGGGGCTTCACAAGATTCCAAAACTCAGGCAGAAACTGAGAGGAAGGGTCATACATGAATCAACATCAGAAAGGCTGAGAAAGTTGGGGCTGTTCAGCCTGGAGAAGAGAAGGCTGCGTGGAAACCTCATAGCAGCCTTCCAGTGTCTGAAAGGGGCCTATAGGGATGCTGGGGAGGGACTCTTCATTAGGGACTGTAGTTATAGGACAAGGTGTAACGGGTTCAAACTTAAACAGGGGAAGTTTAGATTGGATATGAGGAAGGAATTCTTTACTGTGAGGGTGGTGAGGCACTG